>JAHZNC010002011.1:0-39775 GCA_027744095.1 Zhuqinia jingwanae | reverse complement strand
GTAAAGTACAGTTAAAAGCGACAAGGCGGACTGTCCACTTGATTTATAACCGAGATAAAAATTAAGCCATTTTCTGTCAACTCAATTTTGCTTGATTGACTTAATCAAATTCTTTTTTCATGTATGCTTTTTATATGCATTACGTATAGTTGTCTCAAGGCTAGCAAAAATAGAATTGACAAGATTTTAATACATTATATGACCAAACATATATACATGCATGTTCTTTAATTTTTTTTAAAGAAAGAATTTCATGAAACCAGTGAAATAGTATACCATGGTTTATCGTCATTATCATGAATCGTGGTGATAAAACAAGGTAATAAGTCAAGTTTAATTTAAGATGGGAAGGAAAAGTCAAAGAGATTTTCAGAAAAATAAGACCAGGAGAGGTGAGTTACGAGTCGGGACTTGAACTTCTTTTTTTTACGTAACTCCAGTGAACCTAATAAGCCAACTTGATAATGACAAGTTGACTGATCTTAAGCAATGATAACATTTTTTCAGGTTTCAACAAAGAAACACGAAAGCTTGCACAAAAAAAAGTGAGTAGGAAGAGCTCATCTTCCCATTTGATTCACGACGGTGTTTTCTTTTCCTTTTTTTTTACCTCCAGAGAAGAGTTTTCCACTTTAATAACAAAAGCAAAAATGACATTTGGTATATTAATGTGCTCAATTCATGCAATGCGATTATTGTACGCATTTTTGTTTCTTTGAAGATTACACAAAACTAACTAGTTCATCTAATAAGATTTTTTAAACTGATTTTGTTCCTCTGATGGATCGTTTAAAAACTTTGGGTTCATTACTCACTTCGTGCGGTGTGCATGATCGACTCCTCCTCCGTCTTTTTCTCTCCAAAAGTGCTTACTATCTGAGTATTTCAATGTACATTTTATTCTTATTGAAGTTTCCTTTCTGGATTGAATCTCGGAACAAAAGACATATCATCATTACTACTTCTGCTACTACTAATACTACCTGTTTTGTACTTTTTGAAAAATTTCAAAGGGGCTTTTCATAATAAGACAGCAAATGTGCCTATATAGCCCCGGGAGAAATGCAAGCAGCGTAACTAATTCGGGCCTACCAGGGGAAAAACGAACCACATCACCACCACTGAACAAGTAGCACAATCAAACAATAATTATTATTAAAGGAATATTTACTGACAAAGCAAATGAGGTCTTGTGACTGTCTGACTGCATGAATTAGTCAAAAAAATAAAAATAATGATGAGATGACGATAATGAAGAATACTCACTTTAATAGTGGTACGAAATACGGGAACCACTTGTAGCGTTTTCCATGCGTTACGCAACACATTACATGACGATGTGAAATTCAAAGCTTTTATTCCCTTCAAAACGTGGTGGTAGGTAGCACTAGTAGCAGTCGTTACTCCATATAGGTATACAATTTACCTTTATAACACAATAGAAAATACTCACAGTAAGTAAAATAGTAACTGAGGAAAATAAGATATGAGATGACTGTGTCTATCATCCTACTATTCATCCTTCATTTCATAACGCATCTTTATAACGTATCCCTCTTCCTATTTCTATTGCATTCCATACCATATACCTTCTACTACTACTGCAACTGAAAGCAAACATAATATTTTGGAACCTGAGCAACCAGGCAGGGGTTATTAGGAAGGAATTTATTGAATTGCCAGTCATCATCATCACCATCGTTATTTAAACCGACAGTAAAAACGTTGCTCCTTTAGTTTGTAACACCAGCTGAATTTAAAAACAAAAAAAAGTACCGACTCCTCTCCCGACGATCATCATAACAATGTAAAGAAAAACGTTCAAGTTGCATCTTCTGAAGAAGCTTGAATCACACTATAAAGTTTCAGGGGAACCCTTCGAGCAATCGTTATTACTTACGGAAAAGGGTATTAAATAAAAGGCTTTGTTTACTGTTTACTTTTTTCTTCTTTTTCGTCTCGTCTGGACTGGATCAAAAATGTAAGCTCTACCCTTTTACATTGCCCTCTATTACACCATCATCATTCCCTTGCCACCCCTCTCATTCACTGGAATCTACTTGTAACAATGTGAATATATACACTTGTTAAGGGATGATGTGGTGTTGGTGTCAAAAGGCTTGGGACGATGATGATGATGATGAACATTGACGTGACTTGCTAGGGGTACTTGAAATATTTTCATCTCCCTTGCTCCTTCTTATAGTACCGTCCCAAGAATTTTACCATTATATCCAGTAACATATAGTCATTTATACCTAGTTACATAGATATCTTGTTTCTTGTTATAACTAACCTACACAACAATACATTATTATGCACTTTTTTCCAGTCCGTCAAATCCATTTCACTTGCCTTTCAACTTTTTCTTCAAACACAATACAGAAGCTCATTTAAAAAATTATTATTGCATATGAAAAGGATCCAATTTCTTTATACTCAAATCGTAGTACTACCTATATATATACAGTAATATTGAATATATAACGTCAAACGTCTTGGTTATATTACTATTATTATCCCTCGTGATTATAACCATAATATAACATCTCATGCAATCTGGTTTATGCTACACATAATATTTTATAGTGAGTTGCTTACGAAAACAGGCAACTGACTGCCCGATTGACTTGAATCATAAGAGTAAAAAATGGAATCAAGAATTTATACTGGTTATAATAATAGCTCATGGTCTAGTTTTTTTTATCTGCTGCTGGTGTCTAAATAAAAAAAGGAGCCTGAAGGAATTATGTTGTTTCTTCGATATCATCATCCCAATCAAGCGTAAATCTCTGCTGCTTTGGATTGGAACGAAGAACATAAAAACTGGAGCTAGAAAAAGTTGTTGGATGGATAAAGATTCCTTCACACACTCAGTTCTCAAAAAACAAGAATACTTGCACGCATTTCTTCTGAATTTTCTTTCCTATTATTATGATGCATTTCAATACAGAGGTTATGTATGTACATATATTATTTACCTTGATTACGATTTATATATCTACCTACCAAACTACTACAAACAAAAATATCTTCCTTTCTCGTTCAAATAATTGTATGGATGAAACACAAAAAATAAATGTTGATCAAAGAATCAAGATTAGATGAAAAACAAAAAAAAACTTTTCATTTTTACTGACCTACTACTACCTAAAATGAAAATTACGGTGCGGGTTCACAAATATCCCTTTCAAAAGATGTATGATTCAGCAATTATTTTTTCCCTTTCTCCCTTTTGTTTTTGCGTTAATTCTTTTCTATTTAATACTTCAAACATACATGCTGCAATTAGTTTACAAATTTTGAGGACCCTACACAGTGATGCGATGATGAGATAAAGGGAAACAGGCACTAAAATTAAAATGGTGCTGTGTAAACATTTTTTCTTGCGCAAATTCCAATTTTTTTTGTGAAAATATATTTTATGCATGATAGGATGATGAGAGATGCAGAAATTTCTCGCATTTTTTTTAGAGCAAGAGAGCTAATCTGGCAAAAACGACGAATTTAAGCGACTATAATTTTAGCCATACATCTAAAGTAACGACGAGTGTATTGCAAGCTGCGCTGCTAGCTTTGCTGGGTTGGATGTTGGATGTATCGTATTTTGGGTCGTTTGTTTTGTTATTCGTTAGTTTTAAAAATAAATTGTCAATGATAGCCGGATAGTTATTTTATGGCAGGATTCAAACAAGTGAGAAGTCGATAATGGCAAAAGGTAAGTAACTACTTTTATGATGGCTTGAAATTTGGACTTTACACCAATTTAATTTTGGATGCAGTCAGTTAGTGCAATGTATTCTCGTTTTAGTTTTTACAAATACTTTTTTTAATAGATCGAACCCGGACACGGAAAGAACCCACTCTTGTAGTGGAAAAAATCTCAGCACGCAAGATGGCAAGTCCCGATGACCGGAATGAAGAGGAAGATACCAGTATTAAACGGAACGAGGGCTTCAATCAGTCCTTTTTTCACTTCAGCATTAACCTCTTTGCTTCCCAGACTGGGCCATGGCAGGGGCAGGATTCATATGAGAACTTTTATCACACGAAAATCAAACCCAAAATTGTGGAAAGTCATAAGTACTTGGTATTGAAGATAAGTGAACACTTCAAAAAGCGGGGACAGCTTGCCACACAGCAAGAAGATGCAAATTTGACGTCGGATATGACTCGGAAGAGAAGAGTTCGAGCGAGAAATTTGTTGGAGAATCGCCCATCACATGAATCACAATTATAAGGCAAATTTACATTTCAATTCAAATATGAAGCGAAAAAAGAACTAACTGAATGATTAAGTTTGTATTCTCATTTTCTATAAATACAGGGACAGCTCATTATAATGACCAATATACTGATTGATTAACTTATTTTTTAAATGTCACACAGTTGACAGTTGCATTGAATGTCACTGCATGAATTACTTTTTCAGGGCACTTATTTACTTCAGCAGAGCATCCAAGATTCTAGAAAAGAAAACTTACTTTTTGTTATTCATCAATATTACAATTATTCATATAAACCTTGAGTGCATCAGCACAATCAGCAGTATCAGAATAATTTCATTTCGGGGGTGCGATTGTGTAAGTGTAACAATGTTGAAATTTATAATAATAAAATGTCGAATCAAGAGAGCTTCACGGTTTGAAATTTCACTGTGCTAAATAGAATCTTATTCTTGTTACAAAGGCGTAAAAAATGTTATGTCTACTTTTTATTTTACTTTGGGCCATTCCGGCTCAAAAATAGAGATTTTTTGGGAACAAACACACAAAAGACGGATGATGAAACAAAAGAGCTACTTGCCTGTAGGTTTTGAAGCGAAAAATGACCACCAAGGCACTAAAAACTCAAATTTTCAGAAATAATGCTTTGAAAAAGTCTGTTAAACCAAACGCAAACTACTTAAATAGCAATAGAAAATGTGTTTCTTTCATGTCCATTTGGTTTTCAAATTTCATGTTCCATTCTGTTAGTTATGCAGCATCGTTATCACCATAATTATCATTTCAAGTAGTTCATCAGCAGTAATATGAGAGCCACAAAAGTAGGTTTAAGTTATAAAAAGCGATCATATATACATATATACTTTTAGCTTTTGCATTTATTCGTTTAAAATATATTTGGGCTAATCTGGAAGCGTAAAAACGTCTGTTTTGTTATAACTAAACGTAAACAGTTTTATAAAAGTTACATAATACATGTAATTTCAAACAAAAGTGGTAACAAGAAAGAAGGGGAGAGAGGCAATGTACTTATATGGTACAAATACCTTAAATCTCTTGAAAACGCACCGACAGAGAGGGGACGAAGGGAGACCAATATCATCATCAACAAGTTTTAAGTTTTTCTCCTCATTAAGCCATTGATCAATGGGGATAAAGGCTGGATGCAGACGAGAAGTCAGTTAAGTGCCTTTTTAAATTTCTATAATTCACACCGTGTTATACCATTACACCCCACCATTCTGAAGTATGAAGTATCATATCATACCGTATAAGAACATATAACCTGCAACTCAAAATTTTTCGATATATCAATTACATGAATTCCAGTTTTAAAAAAAACTTGAATTGTGTAGCGGAATATTGAGGAATTTCGTAAGATTCCACAACGAATTTGTTTATTGTTTGTGGTTAGGACGGATCATTTATGAACGTATCAAAAGTGAAAAACTCCACCATTCCAAGGTCTCTGGTTTTTGTTGCAAGTTTAAAGTATTTATTATTTCCAGTTTAGCTAACCACCACTCACGAAGAAGATCATGGCGATATTGATGTGACGGGCTCCATTCCAGTCATTACAATATTTTAGGTTTTTTTTTATCATGTGGGTGTCCACAAAACGTGTGAAATTTTCTGGGGAGCCACAACACTACTTTTTCATCCCACTCATCTTTTTCTCATTTCACAACAATAAAATCACACTACCATTCATCACACGTCTACTTGCACTTCTATTTTTAGCGTCAAAACAATAAACATGTCATGACACTAACAAAATATGTATTTTTCGTGTGATTGTGATTTTTTGTAAAACAAGGATCTTCTTCAACTTTATGACATCATCCTCCATTGTCTGTCCTTTTCTTTGTGCATTACTGCTTTTATCTGCAAGACAAGACGCGTGCATTACTTTGATTAATAATATACACGTGTGTCTTCTTCTTTTTTCTGCTGCATTCATTATAATCCCTCAAGGAAAAGGGATTGTCCGATGATCATGATGTTGATGGTCATTCATTTGAATTTTTAATGCATTTTAGTTGATTAACGGGGTGGGTGCTATATATTAGTGCTATATCATAGCTCAATAGGTAATAATTATGTGTACAAACATTATTTCAAATTGTGATTAAAGCTGTTAAGTTTCATTTATCTTGTGTTTTCTTTAAATTATGAAGGCTCTACTGTGCTCCGCTTTGCAAGGTCATAGTTAAATTATTATCATTAAAAATTACAAAGAAAATAAAAAGATTTATGTTGATGGCTCCTTTTTCTGTCACAAAATGCCAAGGTCTTTGTATTACTATTATCTTTTAATCTTTTGGCTTGTCTTGATAAACATGTATATGACATGAATGATTCACAAAGATCGTATAAATTAAAAATAGCATATATTTTTGTTTATAGCGTCACATATTTTACTAAAAAAAGAAATCATCCTTTTACTTGTTTTGCGGTACACATGTAATGATCATAGTCATTAAATTCAAGTACACATGTTATCCAAATTATTTTTTTACAACAAGCCAACCAAATGAACCTATCTAAGCATCATTTTACAACCTAGAAAAAAACATTAGTATAAACCAAGCTTGTCTCGTTTTCCTTCATCCCATCCAGTCACTCAGATTATTCTCTTGTGTTCTTATTAAATTACATTGCATTTCACTTGCATTTTACATTGCATCTTGCATCGCTTTACACAAGAGAGTGCATAATTGCATCCAATCTACTCTTTTTTTGTGTGTTTGGGGTTGGGTACTATGATGGTACATCAAGACACGCTCTTTGAGCTGAAACGATGCATCAAGAAGAAAAAGAGAGAATTCAATACAAGGAACAGGAGACCAGAAAGGAGAAAGATCAAAAAGGCAAGACCAAAGTCGTTCTGAGCAGACAAGGTGAGTTTCAAATGTCATTTCCCACGGATAAGTGTACAACAAACAACACACATAAAAAGTATATTGATGACGACGGCACAGGCACATTACACATTATTTTTACAACATTACAAGGAAACTGCCCCTGTCGTTTTTTTTATTTCTTCATTCCATTCTTCCACTAAAGCCATTTTACTTGACTTGACTATGCAGAGATTTTTTAAACCGGAGCACTTGAAATCTTGAAAACAAGTACCGGCTTTTTTCTTCTTTTTCTTTCATTCTTTGTTTTTTTTTGTTTCCATTCTTTTTCAACTTTTATTCCATTTTCTCACTTTTAGTTTTGGCTACCAGTTTTTTTTTGGTAACAAATACCACTGAACCAACATCACCATCGTCATCATGATCACCAGAAAATTACCGAGCCTAGCCAAGCCGGGCAGACATAATCCCATTCTCCCCAAAACTCAAAAAGAGTGCACTTTACACACTCATTTTACTCCTCATATAATTTCCCTTTTCATTTTCAAGAAAAGCCATTGAAAAATTCAAAGAATTGCATTGCTGGCTGTCTGCACAATTATTGAGTTATGCGTGGTATACGTATATGTAGGTATTAGGTATATATATACATATTATTATGCACTAATATAGGAAACAACATTCTTTACGTACGTTATTCAAGTTTTCTGGTTCAATAATGATAGTTAATATAGTAACCAACTACTGGAGGCATGCAACTTGTAAAATGATGCAAAGTGAATAATTGACTTGAACCAAAAATCCATTCATTATTGTTATTTCCCTTCTCAACCTCCTCCGCCTCTTCCCTTTTCACACATTTTGAGAAAGGCAATTTGAGGCGACCATTTTTTGCTTATGAAGCGTAGAAATGAGCGACGAATTTGATCTGATACAAAAATGAACACTTCATGTTTTTTTTCTTCATCTTATGGAGATTTTATTGTAACTAATCAGCTATCGCTATACACAACAAGTTATATTAAAGTAACCTTGAAAAGCAGATGAAAAATGACAAGTGACAACGACTTCACTGCACTGACAGCTATCTACACACCATATAGTTATCCTTGTGTTGCTGCTTATTTACTTGATAGAAATTTTGTGTCATCGTCACCGTCCCCACAATCATCATCATGCATTTTTATGAGCCAACCTAATAAATATATACATACTACATATTAACACATATCTATATAAACTTTTTTTGTGTCACAAATGGAAATGAAGATAGTTTTTGTTTTTATGAGATATATTTTCTTCCCCTCCTCCTATATCATAACACGATACGATAGCGCCAAGGAGGTGGATTTAATATACGCGGCAGTACAAACTACTAACTAAAAGTCATCTCATCACAATGCAGGTGCAGTGTGATAATAATCACAATTCTCATCATATAATCATTAAAGACGATGAGGACGACCATCATCATCATTCTCATCATCCACATCATATCACCAAAATCCACTTGATGATTTCTTGGAGGATGGAGAATTCTTCTTCTGTGTTGTAATTTGATAGTTACCTGTCTCATGGTACGTTTGTCTTTGTTGAATTTTTGTGATAATCTGGTCTGGCCATTTCCATCACCATCTCATGTCATCATCATCATCATCATGCATGTGTGTATGTCTACGTTTCTTTTTGAAGAACAATGATTATAATAAAAACATTATTTATTTCTTGCCTACCTTCCTGCACACATGGTTGAATGGATGGTAAGGAATGGCTAAAATTCTTGCTACGTTCTGATTGTGATTACAATTTAATGAGCTTTGAAGATGACGATCATTTGATTGATCTAGCAGTGCCACAACAACACATCCAACAACAGACACAACAATTGTCTTCTGGTGAGTTTGATAATTGATATGATAATGCTAATCTTGGCAATATTACTTTATGTCGTTGTTGTTGTAATCGGTTGAATGCACAAAAGGTGATATAATGTATTCAGTTAAAAAAGAGTGATTTCCCAGTGGGGCACACAAGCACGCAAGCATTCTGTGACGCATCAAGACTGCACACAACGACGATATTAAAGTGAGATACGTTATATCAATTGTGTTAGAATTCTTTTTCTTCATTTGTAGTGAGACAGGTAGGTAGATAGATACTAAAATTACATATACCTACTTCGGCATAATGAAATACCTACAGAGAACATTAATTGGCAAAAACAGATTTTTTTGCAAGTCACAAGCAAGCCAATTTGGTTGTTGTCACAATTGTATTGATTCCTTCTCTCAGCGAGTGAGATGATAACTCCACAAGCCACTTGAACTTAAGTTTAATGGTGTACTCTCTGTGGTTCAAGCTCTCTTGAGGGATTTCTTGCGCAAAAAAAATTAATTAACGTATGGACATGTTATGTAGATGTAATGCAAAAAAAGGTTTGTCACAGCCAAGGTTTGATGATAAAAAAATCATTAATAGTTATTTAACACGAAACATGAGTGTTCTTGAAGTTGCTTCTTATATCACACACAACATGAGTCTCTCCTGTTTGGAGAATTAGCTACGTGATTTGCAAAATTAATTAATGAAAATGTTTTAAAAGCAGATAGGTAGCTGTGTGATGTGGAAAAGAAATCAACTTACGAAATAAGGGTCAAGTTGGCAATACACATGCTCATAGTCCTCATTTTGTTGTGGTTGGGATAAACTGGAGCCGGCTGGTGAGGCTGCTGAGGAATTTGTCGAGTGAGCGCCACCAGAAGCGCTGCTTCCTACACCAGAACTTTCGGCGTCACCGCCAGTGCCTGTACTCCCAATGGTTCCTATTTTTCCAACTAAAGAAAGTTCTCGCATTGTGGCAATTCCAGTTCGGATGCCGGAACCATTTGTGATGGCAGAAGAACTTGTACCCAGGATAGCACCAGAACTATGTGCTTGTACTGTGGGGCCGTCTAGCACGGTCCACGAGGGGTGACCTTCATGAACACTGAGCCCGCTAATGGATGCGCTTCTTTCGGTGCCACCAAAAGCGTCTTAAAATATTGTTGACACTGCCGTCGTCTTCCTCAGGAAAATCTGTAACAAAATGACAATGACATGTTTATTTGATATCCTTTTCGCTGTAAAAATTTATTCATTATTATGAAGCACGCAAATGTATCAATTTCAAATGTTGAATGTGCAGAATGATTGCAACACATAAGTATACGTAGGTAATTGTAATCCTCTTAACCAAATTAAATAACTTTACAGTAAAATCCACTTAATCCGGTAATCTTAAGTAATAACAGTATCCTTTCAGTCAACGCTCAACACACCTTTTTTCCGAAAAATTCCCATATTTAATCCTCTCCATCTAACCAAATTAAGTAACTTTACAGTAAAATCCACTTAATCCGGTAATCTTAAGTAATAACAGTATCCTTTCAGTCAACGCTCAACACACCTTTTTTCCGAAAAATTCCCATATTTAATCCTCTCCATCAACTCTACATGACGTTTGTAGTCATCAACATTTATTTACACAAATTAACAAAAAAAACTATACTGTTTACATGGTCATCTTCAGGTAACGGCTTCACATTTGCGTGGCCTGAGCTGCAAAAATGGCATTCCCTACAACAACATCGTATAAGGCAAAAGCACATACAGTACCTACTTTGCATCAACAGGTTTTAAATGTTGTTCCTTCAGAACTTTTATGCAGGGATTATTGCCAAAATAATATTCCTTTTTTAACTGCTGTGCTGTACGTTTTTATTATGCTTGACACATTAGTGGAAAAAAGAACAGATCGGCTTTTCAAAAAAATTGATGACGATGATGACAATGGGCATCCATATGACTTTAACTGCAATCGCAATGTGCATTTCTTATATATTATGGCATGTTGTATGTAATAATAGTGATTTAACACTTCGCTGACTTTCAAAAATAACAATAGTGTGATAATAAAAGCGGGAGGGTATTTATGTAGGATGATGTGCGGATGTACGTATTATTTTTAATGGGCACTTCTCGTATGTGTTTTCGGTTACGTACGATAATAACTCTTTGAATTGGACAGACGAACAATGAAAAATGTAAATTTTGTTGGTCTTCGGCTTGGCATAAACTGCAGAGAGGCAGCAGGTGATGTTGATATAGGCAGGGGCCAGGCCACCACACACACTCTCAAAGTTTAAAACTGAATTTTATGTATTTTTATTTCAAGTTTAAGTAAAAAAACTGAACAGGACTTTCAAAAAGAAGAAAAGACCACAAACCAAGCGTGCATGTACTTTTTGAAAAACAATAATTTCTTTTAAAATCACATATTTTGACACTTGCTGCAAAATAACACTATATTGGTTAGCATTAAACACACAAACAATAAAACAAACTCCACTTTTTTGTGAGCCATGCACAATAACTCCACGTTTGACGTTACGCACTTCAAATTTAAACCTTCACTCACGTTCTAACATCTCACATCAGGAGAACACGGGCACAAGGCTCAGATGTTAACCAAATACAAAAGAAGAAAAAATGCTTTAATGACATTTCACATTACACTCATAACGCAATTTTCCCCCTGAAAGATGCTCGCCGATAGATGAATAAGCACTTTAAAAAAATATTTCTTTGCAAAAAAAATATAGCAAAGTAATAATACAAACAAACAAATATAAATAAAGTATTTTTTATAATAAAAAAGATGAAATACCAGCACAATAGAACAACAATGTGGATTTTTCTAAGAGATTTAAGGGAAAAGATGATGCAGAGTGACAATAAAGGGAGAACNAATGTGGATTTTTCTAAGAGATTTAAGGGAAAAGATGATGCAGAGTGACAATAAAGGGAGAACTGAGAACTCGGTCGCTTGTCAGTATCGTGCTGGCTATTTGCTCACATTATTACCTTGCCACTGCCACTGAAGAAGTCACCAAACAATTGCAATTCAACAACTTGTTGTTGTGTTGTGTGTATGAACTACACAAGTAAAAATTGATGTCAGATTAGTTTTGGTTGTTGAGAAACATATTATATTATGAAGCTCTTCAATGCTGGCGTGCTAATACATTATCAAATGCACATCATCTTTTTAAAAATATTCTTTTTTAGAGATGGGTTATTACGATACGGCGACATTGCAAGAGGAGGAGGAGGAGGTGGATGTAACGTTCTATGTACGTACATACATTGGAATATAAAAGTATACTTTTATACATATTGTAACGTAACGTGTGATAATGATGAGATGACGATGATGATGTAGAATAGTAGGATAAATAATAATAAATGTGTGCGTATGTCGTGCAGAGATTTTCTTCCTCCCTCTGAGCAACTTGCAAAATACCTAGTGGATATTTTATTATTATTATTATTATTATTATTATGAACGAAGGTATCAACCTGTTAGGAAGACACATATGCACACACATGCATGTAATATGTTTAGGTAGAACTTTTTTGTTCGTTACCACTTTTATATGTAAAGTAATAAATACACGCAACACAACATGAATTTATGATCATGTGATTTAAAAAGGATGTATACAAAAATAAGAGAATAACATGGAATTAAGATTTAAGAAAGAAACGGCCTACCAAAAACCAAAAAGGATTATTATTGCTTGTTGATCGGTTGTTGCTGTTTGTTGCGTTGCAGAATCAGCAACATGATGCACGCCTCTCTAATTTTGACAAAAAAAACCAAGTTGAAGATGATTCCCTTCTCTTCTACTTCTGTGTTATTATAAGTTATAATCCAACTTATTGTAATGCAAAAAAAATGATAAAAGGCATGTGCAACGCACATGTGGCAACTGGCGAGTGGTTGGTCGAAAAAGGCAGATTTAATGAAAATGGAAGGCATCAGCAAATAAAGCAAATAAAGAAGAAACGATACAATAACAGCATCATCTTTCATGATTATGCATGTGCAGTACATGTGCATGCATGAATTATTATCACTTTTCTTCATCAACATAACAACTAAATCAACGAAGTAGAATATGTAGTATAGTAAATGGAAATGGGAAACGTTTGTACGGTAACTTTTGACGATGATGACTTCTCAACTCAGGCAAAACAAGCAAAAAAAAAACGATTACGATAAGTTTATAAGAAAGTTGAGAATAGGGGAATGATGAAACAATTATTTAACTGGTCATCAGCCAGTCCACACAAAAGTTTTTCTTGAGTGATCGGATCGGATAAGCCGAGTACAAGAAAATAAAATAAATGGGTAATCTGGTTAGTTAAAAGTTAAAGAACGACATGTGCAGTAAAAAAGCAATCGTTGTAAATAAACATGGCTTCATCTTTGCAAAGAGGTAGTATAGGGAAACATACACGCGGATATCAATATAAATGCAAGACATATTATGATGAGGATATAGAAAGTGACTTGTCGTCCGTCTCAGAACTGAACTGAACTGTGTAACATAGCATGCTGTCATATAATATCACGACGCAAAGAGACGAGCGTCCTATCATTATCGTATCGTATCGACGGAAGAAAAATAACTTTGCTGATTTTCTAGCTTCAAGAAGAACAAAATAAACAAAACATGTCTTCTGGATCTACGCACAACAGACAGGAAGGTAATAAAAAACAAGGTAAAAAAATTGATTGTTGTGGTGAAACATTTTCAGTAGCAAATCAAGCTAGTAGGCTAGATACATTATCTAACAGCAGCAGTTATTCCACAACGTTGTATTGCAGGTAGCGTAAATATAATCAAATCAAATTGAAACCAGAGAGCAGAGAGAGAGAGAGAGAAGAGCATCAGCAAGGCGCTTGTCTGTGCCTGTCATTCAATCAAAATCTCACTTTTCCTGCTCGACATTGTTCACTCACTCAACTAAGCTCACAACAATCAACCAGAGAGACTCAAAGAAAAAAAAAATTTATCCCCTGCCGGAGGTTACAAAACTTTAAAGCAGGCAGACCACTCGCAACAATAATAGTGAAAATGTAACGAAGATATCGTAAGAATAAAAGAATAATAACCGCCTGTCTAAGTGCCTTAAACTACTTTTTTTGAATTGTAAAAAAAAAATTTTTTTTGGTATAATGATCAACATAAAAGAAGGAAGAAAAGAAGTGATCAGTAAAAAGTATTTACATTTTTTATATTTTCTTCTTCGGCAAATAAAAAATTGTGCAGAACTGCCTATATAGAGTTACCTATTACCCTGTCTACCTATATTTACTATAATGCCCATAACATAACCATCATCATCGTCATAATCGTAGCAAGATTCCCACTGACCAGCAGCAGTAGAGAGAAAAACGAGAAGCCAAGTCAAGCCGCGTCCCTCCAATGATGACGTTGATCTGGATATTATGCAAAAATCTCGGTTTCCCTGCAGCCAACATCTGTTGTCGTGTTTCTCGAGGAGTGAAATACACAGGATAATATAGAGCAGTGGCAATTTAGATGAAAAGTACAAATGTAAATTGCACACCTTTAATGGTACACACACAAACACAGAGAACAGCTCGAAGGTACGAGTAGATAAAAGCAGAGAAATATATAGTTTCCCTTCGGGACAAACACGCAACTCTTATGCATGTGGCTTGTTGCAATAATAAAATATTTTAAGCAATAATATTAATAATAATTTTGTTTATTGTTATTTGATTCGTTTTCTCCATCAATTATAATTTCATGATCGCTTTTGTATGGATATTCTATAGATCATGAATACATTTTTGCTGAAATGGACAACCCTGTCGTGCAATGCTCCAATAAAATGACTATGATGAATGGTTGATTCAAAACAAATTACCTATACATCTCTTTTGGTAAACCTATATGCTAGGAAAATATATGTAGGTATTATTACATATAAACAAAATTAATTTCGCTGGTCATCGTATAAAAAAGGGATAAGACTTTTTTGCCTGAATGTGCTCGTTAGGTACATGGGGATACGCCCGTTCGCATCTGTACATTTCAACTGATTGAAAACGACTCGCTGCACTTTTCGGGCAAAAGGTATTATATTTTTTGCTACAAGTTTATTTCCTTCAATTTTACAGTGGCTTCCTGAAACTGTTCAGGTCCCACGGGTCTCGCCACACCACACACATGTCATCCTTTTCCTGTTTTGAGGTTGCATGCCCTTCTGCGTAAAACAGTGCATAAATGATAGTATGCTTTTTTTGTCAAGTTTCAATGAACAATGCGTTGCATTGTTGCTTTCGGCATGTAATCTTGACTTGCTCTGATATGCCATCATTATCATCCCTCATCTTAATTTTTCAGCCTCATTGGTACTGATAACAAATCTAATCCAAGTAAAAAAAAATTTGTACCAAAAAACCCACATAAGAATCATATCAGATTTTTCGTAAATTCACTTGACTTTTAAAAAGTTTATACATAATACCTATACGCATGACAAGTTTATACTTGAAAGAGAATATATATCTGCCTACATTTCATTGTTGCATAACTTCATGTCTTCTTGAATAGATTGTTTGGTAAAAAGTAAACGTAAATACAGGTTTTTTCCTTCATCTTCGACAATTTTCAATCCCAATATCCCTTATCTGAATAATATACTCTTGACTTTGGCTAGAAAAAATTCTTTTCCTGCTTTAAATCACTTTTGATAACTCACCAGAGAGAACATCGTCATCATCATCATCATTTTCATCAAACTTCATCTTTCCACTTGTCTTTTACTTGTCTACATTTCGGAATGTTGTTTTTGTGCTGGCTCTATGCATGCATTCATCATACACAGAAAATATTATATACCGAAGTGCGGTGATTGGTGATTTGTAGTAAAAGTCATCATCATCATCTTTCATTTTGTGGATTATACCACACAATTACTTTTTTTACATAAAAGTATTTACGAGCTTTACTGGTAAGCCTTACAAAACTCCATCATACAAGTTGTCTAACGTTTAATCTGCTTGCACTAAAAAATATATAATAATATGCAACGTGTATACAACAAACAGCAAAAAAAACTCCGCTTTCCTGGTTTGAGTATAGTTGAAGAGAAAGGATTATGTTTCAAAATACAAAGCACATAAACACGTACACATGTATAATAAAAAATCTGCGTGGATCCTCAAACAATCGTACTCATCAATCGACATCTCTCAAGTTTATGAATGTACATACATGAAATATATAACATGTACAATATCATACATAAACTACAAGAAAAACCACACACATGCATGAAAAGCATAATATTCAATATTTATTTATCTCTCTCTCCCGAAGAAGTATGTTTTTTATTGCTAAACTCCTATCAGCTTCAAGCACACATGCAAAAACCCAATTTTATGCATGTATACTTATTTTTTGTGTGGAGGAGTTGTTTACTTCTTGACAGACTGGTTAGAGATACCTGCTTCATCTTTCTTGAACATTTCTACTTACAACATTATACTAGCGACCAAAGTTGTAGTTATTACGCTAGACCACTTCACTTTTGCCTTTTTAGCTTCTGTTGTTTCTTTCGCGTTTATTCAACTCGAACAGTGAGCATCACATGCAAAAATTTATACAAAACATATATTTTCACTTCACCTGTTCTGCTTTTTTTCCTTCTACGTTTGGACCATCGTCATCCTAATTTTTTGTGCCCTCAATATATACAAATATACGTGCATACGTACGTACCCATGATGATCGTATGTTACGTAAATAAAACGTGCTGCAAGAAAAGTTCATTCGTCATGCAATGCAAAAAATATATACAAGACTATGAAATATTATTTACCGCAATAACAGTAATAACAATACTAATGACGAGTGGTAATAATAATGAGGAGGGAAGTCGGTATAATACCTTTATCTACTCGTTCAGTACCAGAAAAGAGAGAGAGAGAGAGAAGATGCAGAGAAATATAACGATAATCTTCTCTATAATATTGGTCTTCCTTCTATTCTTTGATAAAATGTAATCAGAAATACGGGAGCAGCAACAGCAAAAGAAGCACAAGTATTGACAACAGCAGCAGCAGTTTATATTTTATGAATTCATGATAATATGAAATTTGAATGCCTGTTATAGTGTCTTTCTTCGTCATTGCATATGCAAGAAAAGAAAATGATTGCTAAAAAAATCCCTTTTTATTTTTTCTATTTACCAAGTCAAGCCTAAGGAATGTGCGCAACATCAAAAGCAACAATGGTCAATGGTATTATCATTATCATGCAATGACGCGTAGAACTTATTAGAGAAAATGGCACATCAGTAGAACAGTTTACTACAACACGACAAACATCATCCCATTATTAATATCATTTGATAAAAATTATATTACAGCGATATACATAAATGTTATTGCACATTTTGTTTTAAAGCTATCAGGAAACTACTTTGTCTAATGGAATTTGCACGTTAAGGGCTGAAGACAAAGAGAGAAAGAGGTGAGGAGGTGGAGAAGTAGGAATTGATTGTTAATGGATCCTGGCGTGCAGCAAGCAAGCCATGTGCCTATTTTATTAATTCAATATGTTGTAGAAAGCGTGTTGGGATATTGATGAATGAATTGAAAGGCTCGGTGATGTTTTATTATTCAATTCCTCAGAAATCTTTTAGTCTTTCAATTTAATGCATGCATATGTGTATGCATTCTGAAACCTTTTGTGGTAAAGGATAATTATACATACATAGAAGCGGACGAAAGGTAGGCAAATGCAATTTGCAAATACATATGTACGCTTATGTATGTACGTGGCTGTGAATATTATTATTATGATCATGATCATCTCTGTTCCTTTTTTTCCCTCTGACAATAATTATTATTCTCATTCATATTATTTCCCTCCAATGTTTTTCTACTGATTACTATCTGTCATATTTCTTCTTATCCAACACAATTACAAAAAGGTCTGCGCCACGTTGTTGTGCGCTTTTTGTAATGGTAAAGAATCTACAAGCATAATCTTGGTTAGCCCGCCCGCATACGGGTTCATCGGATCCTGGCGCTTATAACACAAACGACGATTTGCTTAATTGAGAAGCAGTTTGATTGTTCATTAACATCCCCACCACCACAACCATCATTACCTCCATCCTTTTATGATCCCTTTTTGCACTTCTCACAACAAATAAAATAATTATTACTATCTTCTCTAGCTTCTTCTATATTTGATTTGTAGAAGAATACACCGGATTCAAAACTGGTGGACACGGTCACCACCTGTTTTCTTTTACACAGCTATCTACTGCTGCTGCTGTATTACAATTGCAATATATTTACATAAACCAAACTAGGTGTACATATTTTTACTACTGACCAGAAAAAAGGGGGTAATGAATTTCATAGATAAATCTTAATCAAGCGTTGTATGAATATGCAAAAGGAAATAAAAAGAGAGGGAGCTAAAATCATTGATGGTCATCATCGTCTTTTATTGGCAAAGTCATTTGAGGAACAGTAATAAAACATAATGCTAAATACATGTTGCAGAGAAATTTTTCTTTTAAATAAAAGAATAAATAAATAAAATGCTCAGTTGAATAAAAATAATAATTTTTGTGGTTATAAAAGTTTATATGGAGTGTTGATAGATAATTGGCATTTTGTGGCGGTAAAAAAGCAAGTTTCGTCAATGTTATTTTGGCGATCATCGATTCTTTACGTTGGCTTCACACATGCACTTGCCTTGCGTCATTCGTATGTATCCAGAATCCCAACATTTTGTTTTTTTGAGTAGATGACAGAAATAATAATATGCACATCACATTATTTCGTCCATGACTATGACTTATTCTGCCTCAGCATTCAACAACATCATAATACGGCGCCCATTTACATAACGGTCATTTTTATTGTCGTTCCAGATAAAATAACTTCCAAATAACCTTGCACGACATAGATTATACTGGCTCGTTTGGCAAGTAGTCAAGTATAATTAGTTAAATGCACTTCAGCGTCTCCCTGTACACTTAAAATAAAAATTGTTCTGAAGTGTATATGCAAATTTAATGATTTCATCAAAAATAAAATCGAGTAGCAGCTGTATTATTCCATGCATTACTGGTAATTACTAACACCCTGACTATATGTACATCAAATAATACATCACCACACAAAACTGCAATTTTTTATATGAAGCTAGTCTACTATTTATCCCTATGCGGCGACTTCGTTTATTTTTTATTGTAGTGTTATTAGCATCATGTATTTGATTTTTTCTGTTTTGACTTTTTGCCCCTGCTTGTTGTTGCCCTTGAATCTTGTGAATTGAAAACTACTGTTGCAGAACTCTCTTCTATATTAATAAATTCATACAACAGACAACTACAACTTTTTATACACAAACATTCTTGTTTTATATAATATGAGTGAACACACTGTCAGGGTCAAATATTTACCCTTTAAAATAGCTCTCGTAGTATTTCCCATCACTCTTTCAGATGAATACACACATCAACTTGAATCATCGTCAGCATAACATCACACAACAGCAGCAGTCACATCACCATACCACACAATTACATCTTTAAAAAAAGAAGCTGCTGTCTGTCAAGTCAATTCAATTCAAACGATTTTACACTTTAATGGACGTGATAGTCTTCTTAACAAAAAAAAAGTTATAAAGGGACAACATAGGAGCAGCATCAGCAGCACATGAAACGTTGAACGTGTGCATGTAATATTTGAGATGGCGAAATTCGTTTTTTTCCTAAAAGGCTCCATTGGCAATGCCAAATAAATACTTTAAAACAATATTTACAAAAAAAGATAACCGTCAACACTATCAAATATCTTTAAGCACACAAACCTTTTCCTGTTTCTTTGCTTAAAATCTTGCCTTCAAGCTTTTCATGTTAATTATATGCAGCCTTTCCTAATAATTGCAAGTAGAATCCCAAACTGAAAGAAAAAACGTAATACAACATTCAATACTTACTTTTATACAAGTTACCAATTATGCATGCACGTACCATGTATGATATGTTGTGTTGTATGTGTTGTTGTGTGTGTATTTTATTTTATAATGAACCAGTGCAACAGGATAGAGGTTATCTATTTACCGCAACCAAACCAACCATAGAACCAAGGTCATCATGAGCCGATCATGGTGATGATGATGATGATGATGATGATGATAGGATAGGAAGATTTTTTCTCTCTCCTTCTCCTCCATTTTATTTGATGATCATGATCATCATGAAACTTGTGTATGTCTTAAATTTTATTTTGAACAGAAACAACAACACACTCGTATTTTTGAGTACGCATCAGGATAAATGATGATGATACGATGAAGTCGTGTGCAGCGCATACAAAATAGTATTATTTGGCGCACACGACGAAGATGAGGACCACAACAAGCTTATTGTATGTTATATGCGAATTGAACACGATGAAGAGTTTGAGGATGATGCATTCTCGAAACATTTTGCCATGATGAAAAAGCCATCTTCTCATGTGATCTGTATCTTTGTAAAAGTACATAACATAATAACCACAAAAATTCCTTTCCTTTAGAGTGCGCGACCATGTACTCATGTACCACAGCATCGAAATGCGACTTATATTGCTCACGGCGATATTTAATTGCGAATTACTTATTTTTAGTACGGGACGCTGTCACATTAAAAGGAAAGGATTATACTGTAGAGCTTTAAAAAAATCTTGCATTTTTTTTTTGTAAAAAAAAAACAACAACAGCCGCTAAAACCAACCATATAGCAAACCCTACCATATTGGCAGGTGCAAAACTTGTATGAGTTCATCATAAAAATATACACATCATGATGCATGCGATTATGTCATCAACCCTGAAAAATATTATTCTGCACTATATAATCATATATTATGGCTGTATGATAAAGTAACAAGGATAAAAAAATGAGTTTTTCCCATGGAACAAGTTGATTCCTCCTCCAGCAAAAGAAATAAAATCAAGAAGACTCTTTCGAGGTTATAGTGGGCAATTGGTATAAAAAATGTAATGAATATCTCACGATTTATATATTAATATTTTTAAAAGGGGTCTGTCGGCTCAATTTACTGCAACTTAAGTGTTATATTTGGAGGTTGACTTTCTGTTAACGCGATATATGTACGTACCTCATCTGCTAATAATATCAAGAGTTATATAAGTATGTTACACACTTTTACCCCTTTTCTAGTTTATGTGCTTTAATCACAAATATACATAATAAAAATTGCATAAATGTTTTTGATATTTAAAAATCGAGCAAGACAAACTTCCATAATAATATTTTGTTTTCAAGCCGGGGAAAAGATTTTGTCGTGGGCCGAGTCGTGACGTGATTGTAGATTCCTATCACATACAAAATGCAAGCAAAACAAAATGGGCAATTGTACAAAAGTATGTATCAGTAAAGCAATAAGCAGTTACATGGTTTCTTGTTATACATATCGCAGTTGTCGTCCTGTAAGCCTATTTTGTGTTCCAATGACAATAACAAAAGTTCAATTTGGATGTTGAGCAAACCGGTCATTTCTTCTTAATTAATTATATATGCCACAAAAATAAATACGCATACACAACGCCCAGCAATTATCTCCTGCTTACATCAATAAAGTCTCACCTTCTCACCTATGTTTCAACCAATGTGAGTACTCTGTAGTACAGGGTCTGTATATTTATGTAAGCTCATCAGCTATCACAATACAATCAGTTGAACATTCTCAAATGCATTCAAATGAACAGTTAAAGTTTTGTCTACACTTTTCTCTCGTTTCTCTAAAAAGTAGGAGTGTAGAGCGAGTCATACTTATATTACCACAACTTGGCCATAATGTCAAATTGTACCGTGGATGTCATCCCTTTTTGATATTCAATTCAATCGATTAGCTCATAAATTTCAACATTTTCTGTTTTGTCCCATCCCAAATAAAGTCTCTTCTGCTGAAGAATATATATAACTTTAACATACAATGTATAGCTTTGCGTTGCATGTACACCAACATTAATTTACTCACACCTTCTTCTTCTTCTGCTAGCTTTCTGTATTTGCACATGTAGTTGATATCAAGTATCCATCAAATCCCAGCCAGTGATAATGCATAATAATAAGTGGAGGTTGAATGAGCAAATAAATAATTGGGATTGACAGGAGATTGAAACTTTTTTTGTGTGCTGCGGACGTGAGTAAATGAAGGATGAATCTTTTATGCTGCCAACAAGGCTTGTTTTTGATATTGGCAAGAAAATTATATTGGAAGCTGCGATTATGTATTGGTAAATGACAACAGTCAACAGAACAGCGACCGCCAAGATTTGCTGATTGATTCATTGAAAAATTGCAATAAAGGGAAATATAAAAGAATACAAAATATGATAAAAATATACCTTTCAAAAAATCGAAGCTTTTATAATGATGATGATGATCCTATATTGTCGTAATGATCAAATGATG
The DNA here is from genome assembly GCA_027744095.1 of Zhuqinia jingwanae. Taxonomy (NCBI): domain Eukaryota; kingdom Metazoa; phylum Arthropoda; class Collembola; order Entomobryomorpha; family Paronellidae; genus Zhuqinia; species Zhuqinia jingwanae. The sequence goes on along the minus strand of JAHZNC010002011.1, from coordinate 17,316 downwards.
ATGCGTAGGCGCGTCTTTTAAGACAATGAATACTTAATAACTATACTCGGAGCAAACAATGCATTTTTTTCTTCATTTTAATTTTCGTGTGCAACTCAAGTGTGACTTATCTTGTTTCATTTTCATTGCTTCGAAATTTATTACAAGAGCGATGATAATCTCGCATCTTCAACATTGTTGTCGTCGTCATCATCATCATACCCTCACTCACTGCATGATTGTGCGTCGTGCGTGTGAATGAATTGTTGCCTTTTTATCGTTAATAAGCTGTCTATATCGAAGAGGTTCGTCCAATTGGAAAATAAATCGTGCATTGAGTATGGAGCTTATATTATTGAAGAAATAAAAAAATTATCAAATGTCATAATCATCGAAATAATTGTTGCGTCACTCATTTGATAATCATAATCATCAGGTAAAACAAGCACGACTCTCTCTCTCTCTCTCTGCCCACGTATAAAAATAGTTTTGCATACGTATTTATACTCTTTTTGATTATTTGACTGTTCGCAGTAGAATAGCATTGTTCTGTTGCGCATGTATGTGATTAAATATTATTTATTAGCTTCTCGTTTAGCTGATTGGACTCGGCCTTGCATTTCCTTAAAATTTGCAATCAGTCAGTCAAGTCAAGAGCAAAATGGAGACGTTAATTGTAATAACGATCAAACAAGATAGTTGAAAAACAACAACAAAAAACAAAGCACAACAAACGACGAGACACTATCGGCAACGGCAACACAATAAAAACAAAAATCATTCATCTATTCAACTCTATTGATCATTCAGATCATGTAGTAAAAGTGTAACACATGTACCTATGTAGAAGTTCACGTAGTATTAATGTCAAATCTACCTGCTCTTTTACAGTCATTCATTTAAACGCCAATTATTGGTCATTGTTTCTTAAAAACGGTTATTATGGTTGGAGGTACACTCAAACACTCTATGTAAGTTGTAAGACTATATATCTACGTGGCAAATTACAGCAAATGTTGCACGAGCCAAGAGTTCATATTACAATGAATTGGTTATTTAATTGGCAGTTTTTTTAGGAGACCAAAAGTGGTTAGAGAAAACAACAGAATGAAGGTTTTTTTTTCGATTTAAAGACCAGATGGAATAAGGATAAGAAGAGGATGTTGAAAATTTTATTAGAAAAACGGGTTGAGTGTTAGTGTAAAGAATGCACCCAAAAACGAATAAAAGTTGTGTAATTCCCTTATTTTCCAATTATTTTGCAGTTTTATTAACCACAATGTCCCAGACGGACAACGGATGATAATGACCACGAACACTGAAGAAAGAATGGTCATTATTGTTGCCTCCATCAATAACAATCACATTTGTACACACACACATACCAAACAAATAGCACGACTTTAGCTTACAGGGCAAGAGAGAGAGACATACATATACAATACATACGTGTATGTGTATGCAACAATATGAATTTAGTCTTTGTGTCTGCCTGTTTTATATAATCGCTCAGAATGAAAATTCTTTTTTTTTATTGTAATTTTTACTCCTTATCATGTAAGTCAAAATGCACGAAAACACCATCACCAGAATATTTTTTGTGCACAAAATTATGCAGAAAACTGTAAACTGATCGATCAATGCGTACTATACTGCTATCATCACCGCCATCACTATCATCAAATATCCATTTATTACTTTTAAAACACTTATTTTTAAAGGAAAAAAAATTGCAAAAATCTATTACCTCCGTCCTCGGGCAAGAATACTACTAATTTAGCACTGATTGTAGCCAGCACTCCTCGTCACTTATTTTTTGGTCAAAATGAATATTTCATTTTGTCGTGTCGAGCAGGACAGTGTGGTCAGTGGGGGCAAGGTGATTGGTGACTTGGACAGATAAAATGCAAATTCTCGAACAAAAGATACCTACTATACATAATAGGTATACTTCAAATAATATTATTTTTACGCACACGTTCGCTTTTAAAACGTAATTATGTACAACGACGAACGGTTGAAAAGAGAGATATGAAGTAAGACGCAATCATCATCAAAGTTTTGGTTTACGCAAAACAAGTAAAGTCAAGTCCATTATTTAGGGACTGTTAAAAAAAGTATGGATAATTTGTACACATTCAATTTAAGTTACTATATTATTATTATTCGATGCATACGGCAGTACACTCGGCATGTAAAAATACATAATAGGTATGCAAACAGCTCATTGTACTGATTAAGATTTTTAAACTAGGGAAAAAACTGCTGTTCATTTAGCAGTTATTATTATATAGTAAAATGCATGTCAAAATAGTTGACCAACAATTTGATTTTTGTTTTTGAAAGACTAAAAATAATTGATGCACGCACTCCACACCTGCACGTTCTTTTGTTTTCATTTTCATATTTTTAAATACTCACGCCATATCATTATTCGTCGTCGCTACTCCAACTCGAATAGAACGCTGCTGCGCTGCAAAAGCTGCTATATGCTGCTGCTGTTGATATAAATCCCATTGAACAAGCTTGTATATCATGCATGTAATGAGGAGGGCAAAACAAAGTGCTGCTGATTCGTATAGGGCGATAAAAGCGCATGGATTTTAAATAATTCGACAAAGTTATTAAGGTGACGCAACGCGCTAAATTCAAATGCACTAAATAACGTAATAAACTTTGAAAATCAACGTTGTTAGCATTCCGGCGCTCTGTCGTTCTCGAATAACATAAAACCATCTCTCTATATATTACCTTTTCTCTTTTGAAACAAAACAAACCTAATTAGCATTTTTTACTGTTTCTCACGATTATTAATATTTAAGAGATCAGCAGATTTTATTGTTTGGATGATGCGGTCCTCATTAAAATATTGAAGTAAGTCATAAATCCTCATTCTTCTGTCTATCTATTTTCTTGAATATTTTATTAGTGAACACCACCCGAAGTAAGTAATCAGGTTTCTCTTGTGCCTTCTTGACTTGATTAAATAACAAAGAAAAATAAATAAAGTCATTGCTGTTATGTTGCCGTTTTAAATCATCATAATGAAAAGGACGGACAATCAGATAATCAGAAAAAATTATCATGAAGGGACATGACAATGACGATATTTTTTTTTTACAATATGTAGAATTGGTTTTGGACTAAAATGTGATACATATATGTGCGGGAATGTGTGAGATCCAACGATAACTTTGAAATGTGAAAGCTGGGGATGGCGATAACACGAAGAAAATCAACAGGTCGTCATTATCGTCAGTCATCATAATGTCATTATCCTTATGATTATTTTTCTCTTCAAACAAAACCACTTCTTGTTGCACACTTCAACACCAACCGCCAATGAAGCAGTTGATGATCATGATAATGATTGAGTGCCGAAAAGTACCCAATTGCTTTTCTGTGCCAAGAAGACTGACCAGTCAGCATAAAAAATACATAAATCGAAAAAAAATATAAATGTGTAACAAAGGTTGAAATATGAAGTCAAATTAGTAGTGTATCAGTTTTGCTTGTTCTTGTTACCGCTCTTGTCTTGTTATGCATACGACACGACATTCTTTTCCTACACAAGAAAAAAAATTACCTTAATATTCCTAATGTCACCCTACAACATAAAATATCAAGTTTCGCCCACACAGTAAAAAAAAGTATTATTAAAGAATTGCTTTTTCAATTTATGATTGCATGCATGTATACAATTTACCATTTCTACGCAAATGGTTTCGTTTTCTGTCGTTATCGGCTCAGGTCAACTGAAATATACGAAAATTTGTGTAGTACGCCAAACTTAAACTGACCATCTGTCAAAGGAAGTCATTATTTAATGAGACGTGATTATCATATTATCGGTTCAGGTCAACTGAAATATACGAAAATTTGTGTAGTACGCCAAACTTAAACTGACCATCTGTCAAAGGAAGTCATTATTTAATGAGACGTGATTATCATATACAAGACGCATGCAAACTACTACTGCTGTTAACAATGCTGCTCATGATGATGAACATGATGTTAATGGCAGTAATGGTAAACTTGGTTGAATTGATTTTTTTTTGGAGAAAAAATATTTTTGTGCTTCGCTAATGACTGTATTTTGTCCACTTTACACATTTTGCGATTAATAATCCTTTCCCCCTCCCCCCTCTCTCTCTCTCTCTCTCTCTATTTCGAGTTGTGTGGAAACATCCATAATTTGTGCGTACATAATTTGTAATGAGGTTTCTTGTAAATTTAATGTACCTATAATGTAATTGATGATACGATGGTAATGGTGATATGCTGAATAAGAATGTTCAGTTCAGCAGAAGACATTGAGCTGACCAGTTTGATACTTGTAAATCGCGACGCACATCAACATGCGTACCATGACATGTCTTTCTAAAAAGGTGAGTGTGTGTGAACGACGAGCTACTTAATGAGAAACATCATCTTTCATGCATGACAATAGCCTAAAAAGGAAAGCGAGAAATTGTGCGATTCGATCACCATATTACCCAATGATAATAGATAGACGGACTTGTAGCACACATTTTTTTAAGTATTGCTACGTGAAAACTTTTACATTACAACATAACGACTAGTAATTACTAAATGCATGTAATTGCAAAGTAATTATTTTTAATTTACCAGGATAATTGCTGAGGCTGCCAATGGACGAGAAAAAGTCGTTATCCATGTAAGGGATGGAATCCACTGACGCTGAAAGTCGAACCGGATGGCGTCTTCTGGCAGCTTTCAAAGCTGACCATGAATTCCATCCAACGGACGGACCAAGTCCATTATTACTGCTTCCAACACCAATACCAATGGTGCCATGTGCTCCATTTACGCCACCCCCATTACCTGTCTCCACTACGTTATCTATGTTTCTTGTTAGTTCACTCATTTTGAATGCACATCAACTGAATCACTATAGTCGGACGAAAAAAGTCAATCACGACAGAACTTCATTTAAATAAAAATACAATCACGTGTCATTGAGTACACTGAATTATTCATAAAACTCCACAGTTTTTAAAGTTTACACTAAACTGCCAGAGCAGCACAGCCAGACATAAAAAATATATTATCGCTACTCGCTTCACTATCAAAAGTCAACAGTGAAACAAAGTGGATCGTTCAAAGCGGAAATGCAAATAGAGGGAGAGAAAAAAAATCTTCGCCTGGGTTATTACATGTTTATCCATGTGTAACTGAAGGATGTGCATTTGCAATCTGCTATATACGTTTCACTTGGCTCAACACTTATGTCATTTGGCTTCTCTTTTCACTTCAACAAATCACTGTTAAATATTCATATTGCGCAATTACATATGCATGTACATACAATGTAATGTTCCAAATCGGCTTTATTTGCTGTATCACCACAATTGATTAACATCAACTCGGCAAGCAACGGTATTTTGTAATGTGGGATTGTCCAGGCTAAATCTAATTTCCTATGTTGCTGTTGTTGATCTGTTTCTCCAACAACAAATAGTTGTTTTTTTGGTGAGTTCGTACGTGACACAAGAGCAAGTGAAGTCAACGACGCGGAAAGCAATGAAGCCCCTGTAATAGTAGTGGAACAGTCAGACTGTGGAATAAACAAAGAGATTAAGTATTATTAGTTGGGTTTGGTGGTGGTGGTGTATGGTACAGGTACAGCGGGAACAATATTGGTGATAAAAATAATTAATATTCCCCTCCTGCAGGCATATGTGGGATATATGTATATATATATTATTTTGTTTATTTGCCGCAGGAGTTGATAATTACGCTTATGTTGTTGCTAGCAAAAGAGGGTGATCAACTAGCCAGCCACATGACTAACGTAACATAATAAGAATCAAGAATAATGGAGTGCAAATTAGAATTATTAAATCTCTGATCAATCTAATTTCAACATAAAATATTCCACTCCTTTCTCTTCCATTGCTTGGCTATGACATTTTTGTTCAAGTGTCAAGTCTCAGCTCGCCGAGAGTGTGAGTGTCAAAGCTGATTAGGTAAAAAAAAAGGTTGCACTTGTTTATAGGGCGATTGAGATAATAAAACATCCCCAGTATTTTATTACCATTGAGTTTAAATTCGTTACATCAGTTTGCATTTGCTTTTACATGCGAACTATATATTTTAGCACGTCATTCCTTTCCTCATTTACACCTTCGTACTGTCACTTGTATAACTTTGCAATCATCACAATTGCTGGTGGTGGTGGATATCAAAGTGATCAAGCTGTGTAAGCTGATATCGTTTGATACAACAATGCATCTGCTTCTCACTACTGTTCAATTGCAAAATCTCACTGAGCAGAACGGTTAAAAAGTGTGAGTCAAGGGTGGAGTTGCCAATATGGTTGTTATTGTTGTTGCAGTGAGTAAAATGATAAAAGCGTAACATAATAGGTGCGCATGTTGTATATGTATGTAAATCAAATGATACCTGTCTGTTAGTTACCGTCATGAAAGCGTGTATAAAAAATCCCTGCTTGGCTTACTTTGCTTTGTTACTTAAGATATGATGATTCATGAATTTCCCCATCCAACAAACTAACCAACTTCTGAATTGGTTATGAAACTGAACTGAAGCCTAAAGACTATGAAACCAGGCTAATGCAATGATAATATTAAAGGTAAAAGCGTTACAAATACGAACCAAAAAGTAAGAGGGAAAATCTAAATACCGCATGAACTTATTCAAAAATCGGATACCTTGACTAATTGTAATTGTTGTTGGTATTTACAGTGTTACCCTTTTTGTACCAATTGCAAGATGAGTAAGCAATATTATTTATAGCAATAATAAAGAACATAAAACACGCATAATTTAGTTCACCACCACTACTGCGCAGAATAATATTAATGTTGATTGCTGGCAATTATGGGATTTCTTGATCATTTCATCTGAAATCTGATTCCTAAGGGCTTGTGAAAATATATGACTAGGGATTGTGCATTGTAAAATCCTTTTTGTACATTTTTTTGCAGTGTCTAAAATATGTGTTGAATGATGAAGTTGTAGTGAGATGTAGTCAGTGGTTAATATTATAGTGCAATTGGCAAATATATACCTATATGTAGTAAATGCATACTTTGTATGACATGCACAAAAGCAGGCAACAATACAATCAGTCAAACTTACAACAACAGAGCATAAAATACAGAAAAAAAAAATTCTGAAAAATTTCCCTAGAAAAGAGGGAAAAAATTCGTCTTATTCATTACGGGCAATCATGCATAGACAAATTCCACGATTTTACTCAAACTCTATGCATGTAGGCCCTCGTTTCCTCCAATCCAACAAACAAAAATCCATCTCGAGATCTACCTACATATATAATCCGACATTACAATGACGCTGATGATGATGATCATAATAATAGTAAACACAATGTAAGAAAAGGATTGTGTATGTTGCTACAAAACTTACTAAAATGTGATGTGATGCATGCACAAGAAGCACATTACATTGTAACTACACAATATATAATACCAGTATACCTATATAATATGTATGCATACATGCCTTATTATTGTTGTTGCAACATAAGAACAGGCTGCTAGATAGACAACAAGATCATCATGAAAATTCTTTCCCTCTTGCAATAGAATATTCAAAAAAAAAAAGAAAAAAAAAAGAAGATAGACAAACAAAAGCCTCTCTTTCTGAAAACGAACTCCTTTATGAAGTCAGCAGTCGACCATAAGATGTAAGAACAAAAATGTTGAAGTGAAGAAAAGTCGTGACAGTCATTTAAAACCTCCTATATATTCTTCAATACACACAGCAAATTCCATATTTACGCATGTAGTTGAAGTTGAAATGAAACTTGGTAAACTCCTCGTCACACGAACAAATGCGAATGAGTGTATGTCGAACAGTCAAACTAGCTAAATAATGATACGTGTATGCATTTTCATTGTTGCATTGCTTTTTTTGTGTGTGTGTGTCATGTCATCATCAAGATGCGGAGGTGGATTGGGGAGCGAGGACACGGTGACACTTATAAGAAGACACAAGAGATCCGTGTCTTACTGTATGTGGATTTTTTTTTCATATGCGTGTGCATTGTATAGTTTTTTAATATACAAAGAACCTATACACACTGCTATATTCTCAACTCATCAGTCTGATTCTTGATTGTCAATGTAACCCACAAAAATAAAGCTGCACGAAACGAGCGAATGAACGAAGACTAAAAAAAGATGCCAAATGACAATATTGCTCTAGGCTTGAACAATCATTGAAAATAGGCAATAATAATTTTAGTATATGAGACTGAAAAACAAGAAGTAATTTATTATTGGCAATGGCAAGTCTATATGTTTGTATTTATTATTATGCCATGAGGTATTCATTGTCAATATAATATAGGTAATGAGGTATAGTATAGATTTCGAATTTAACAAAGTCCTCTACAATAATAATCAAGCAATAATAATAACGAACAAAAAGAAAAATGAGCTTCCCATTTTTCTCTCTTCATATATGCGTGTATTATTAATACCACGAACGATACTTAACTTGGGTACTTTTTTGCATTTGCATTAGATTAAACAATGCATTAAACATCCACACGTTAAAATAATATCTCTACTACAAAAAGTGGCAACCAATATAAAACACGTACGTATACATAGGTTTTATTGTCATTTTTAAAACTGGCACTCGTTCTGATTTTTTACAAAATAAAAAAGTATTCCTTTTAATCCTTTATTTACTATCGCGTTTCAAAATTTAAAAGAGGGCAGACAATAGAACAGCCAAAAAGAAACAAAAAATACAAAAATGTCATGTCACACAAACAGCATTGCATATAGTAATAATAATATATGCTTATGCTCACATAAAATATAATGTATTATTATTACCAACACATGCTATCATTTTTTTCATTCATTTATGTTCACTTTTATCATTAACCGCACATTTAAAATTGTCTCTTGTGCCTTGTCTATGAGGTCTATGAAACGACCATGCAATTATTCGAGACAAAAAGTACGCAACGTTCAATGTATTATACGGTATATCTTTTCATTTCAAACTGTCAATTGTCAGTTACCCGTCACTCTCATTTCTATACATTTTTGCTGCTACTGTTACTGTTTTTTATATATATTCGATGCGCACAATAACAAAGCACAACTGACACTTACATTTCTGTCAATAAACAACTGTTTTTAAAAAAGTTAGTCAAGTCAACTGAAATGTGTTTAGTTTAGTTTTATGCAACTAAAAATTCCAAATGAAAAATTAGATAATGGGATGCATCACAAATAATCGTTTGAATATATGAAGGTATGTGAAAAATGACTTTTGCTCAGATACATTTTGGCAATGAAGTCATTATCATCATATCATTATCATAGATGATGGCAGTTTTCCATTTTGTTTTGCAACATTATTGTACTTATTATTACCATTATCCCTGTACCATGCCACTACATATTATTATGTTTGTGTTTATTTAGGCATACATGCCAGTAATTATTGTTCTGTTCCTCTGACAGCAAAAGAGAGAGAAAGAACCGTTCTGAACTGGCTCAGTGTCTGAAGCTGGTAAGTTGCCATTAGAATGGTAGAAGATGCAGATACACTTTTTAAAACTCACAATTTATCTTTTTGTCTCAACGGTAAAATGACAATGAATAATAAAAAGTAGAACCTCATAATGTCATCTTGTATATTATTTGTATCTTCCTACATTATTACCTGAAAAATATCATTAGTGGTATGTCCTTTCACAGAATGTGTAAATGCAAAAACACATTATAGTTGCATAATTACTTTGTATTTCGACTTTTAAGTTTACTTTATGACCAAATCAAAACCAATTCCATTAACCGCACATCTTTGACGGTTAACTGATCACACACAAACACACACAAATACACACAAGGAAATAGTAAATAAAAGAAACAGAAGTCATCATCATCAGCACCAGCAGAAAAAAAAGGAATGCGATTAAGTGCGGCAATAAATGTCAAGCAAATATGACATCATTACTTTAAACTGTTAATAAAAAAAACTTTATTGAAACCAAAATATTTTTTTTTCAACAATCTCTTTTTTGGTCGCATTATTAACCATTTCTCTCAATATCTATGTATTTATTTGTTTGTTTACCCTGCACACAGTTTACTGAGGACAAACTTCCTATTAAAATACGTTTATTGCAAGAAGCAACTTGTAGCTTGTGTAGAAAAGTTGTAATTGCATGTGGTTATCGTATATCGTTATTGCTACAGCTTTAATGATCATATGGATGATTATTTTTTTTGTAAAACATGATGATTAACATGTTCGAACACGATACCAATTTTGTGTATCGTTGGGTTTTTCAACTCAATCCAATCCAAACTGTTAATAATAATTATTGTTCCTGATGTAGTATTTAACATGTAAAAAGAAATGTAGAGTAGTCAATGTACTAAGGATTCTCTTTAGAAAAATTCAATGCACATGCAAAAAAGACAAAAATGATTTCAATAATTGTGCAACAGTCTTATATGCAAATGAAAAACAAAAAAATCAATCAAATTCGGCATCTTCATCAAACGATAAAGTTGACTAGGTAGGTACAGCACTACAAACAAGAAGACGTCATGTTTATGTGCTGCCCTGTACTGTGTTCTTACATCTTTACTGTCTGTGACTGATGGCGTCACAGTTTTATGCAAATGTGCGTATTTTATCTGCATCAAATATGGGAATTCTAGGAATGTCTAAATGAGTAATAACGCCGAATAGGTATGGTTTATTGCTAGAATAAAAAGTGTTCACAAATTGTTTTGCGTGCTACTATAATAATAATAATGACTACTTAATGCCGGCCAACACTGCACTAGCTACACTGTAGGGTAGGTACACAAACTAGACGATGGACAATGACTATGACTGATGATGGGGACAAGGATTGTTGAATATAAAGTTATTTTTTTCTCGCAAAATAAAATACAGTAAAACAACAATGCAGGTTGGCTGGCATGCTTCGTAGAAAAAAAGGCGTAATACATTACGTAGGTAGTTAGCATGCATAATTAAACTAGTTAGTCACCGCGCTGCACAATAAGATAGATATTAGTAATCTACCAACTTGGTAATCCCATGATTGTTTTTTTCCAATTGCTTAAGTTTAAACCGTGAGAATGTAATTTAATATTTGCGCAAATCCTCACCTTTTTGCTGTATTCAACACGATTTCAAATAATATTTGATCAGAAATGCGAAATCGGAACAGTTTTGTAAGTTCACTTTGCAGAAAAAGACCATTAATATGGTAAGGCAAACTTTCAACTAATTATCCACCAGAAAAACACGTTCACAGTTTCAGAATGAGAATCAATCACTTGTTGCTCCCCGAATGTATCTAGCAGCATTCCTTCCATCTCAAAAATACAGACAAGTTTCTCAAAGATTCTTTTCACACTGCACTACACCAGAGAAATCTAGAGAGTATATATGTTTTGCTCACAACTACTTCTACTCCACATACACAAATTTAACAATGGCTTATGTATATACTATTAGAAGAACACTGACTGACTGGATGAAGTACTGCATTCCCCAATGTCCAGAGAGAAACTGAAATATTTCCCCTTCAAATCTTATTTCGTCTGGGATGATGATGATGATGATAACTGGGATGGATTCATGTAAGCCAGTAAAACCTTTTTGTGGTAATATAATTATTACTCTGAAAGTATCCAGCGAAAAAGGACCAAAGTAGAAACCTGAAGCTTTTTTTTAACAAAAACAGTTTCTTCTTTTATTCCTTTTACTCACACAGTTTTTCACATCGCATCTCATAAAAGGAGAGAGCTAACCTAACGTAAAATTTACGTTCCAATGAAGTGAAAAATGAATTCACAAAATGTAACATGCAATGTTGAATGTACGAAAAAGAACACTTAAACAACCAACAACAGGTACCCAACTGGGGCTGTGTTGAAAAGGGTCCATTCTTTTTCCACCTAGCCAGTCCAAAAAATACAGAGGAGGCGAGGGCGAGAGGATGTACATACATATATCGTGTATAAATACAGGTTACTATTATATTCCGTTTTTCTTTGAAACTTAGAAAGGGATCCCTGCTCAGTTCAGTCCTGTTTGTTACTGAACAAGACGGCAACAAAGAAAATTTTAACAGTCAACAAAACGAAAAATTATACACTAAACAAAAATATCCGTTCTTATCATCATCAAGTTTTTTCTGTTATGTTTTTTTTTCTATGCGTACTTTTTATTTGAAGTAATCTACTACTACACAAAAGAATTACGATGCGCAAAGCCCAACACAATTTTCTTGTCCTTTAAAAAGTAGAAAACGATATATATAAATGGTTTGTTTATTTATAGGCACATATACACTCAGCTACCCACTTTTGAGGTACTCCTTAAAATCTCAAGAAATTTCCAGGGGTTCACTCCAGAATGCCTTTGCATATGCACACGGTAAAAAATAAAAAATCTTTATGGTCCGATAATAGCTTTACACACAACAGTGTAGTGTAGTGCTTGTGATGAAACGATGATCCACGTTGTTATGTTAAGAAACTGCAGAGATTTTTCTTAATGTTGGAAAAAATCTTCTTCTGCTTGAATTATTATTGTTTTCTCTCGGTTTGAACAAAACTGGAGGAAAGGGCACACCATAATAATATGATGATTACTGATGTTGCGTGTAATGATATTTTTCTGTTTTATGCGGCAATAGCTGATGATATGACACCGACAATGACATGAGACATGACATGACACTATACACCAGAGAACAATGCGAAGGCGACAACGACGCAATAAAGTAGTATACTCACACACACATGCGTATACCTCGTTCGTCAAACTCAAACTGATTTTTGGTTCATCATTTCAATTTCATCATATTATCATCATACGAAGAAGAGTGAATACCATATTATTATTAGCAAGGCACTAGGGAATCAAACCATGAGCCAAGCAATAGCACAAAGCATATTATGATGAGAGCATTCCTTTTTTTTCTTGTTCAGTCAGTTCAGAATAGTCTGTTAAAAAGTAAGAAGAAGTAATGTATCAGCAGCGGTGCCGTGAGGATAATGATCATCCCCATGATGATGATGATGATGATGATACTCGTCATGTATGAATGTTCTCAATCTCTGTGAACAAAGTTAAAAGACGATTCTTCATTTGAAGTTGCTTTATAGTAAAGAAGTAAGGAAATGTTTTTTTTACTATGCCTATATATTGCTGGCACCCAGACTTGTTTTTCTTAGTGCATTTGCATTGGTGTATAGTTTGTAGAAATAAAGCACATGCATTTTTGGGCTTGCGTTGTACGTGGATTGCTGCGACTGATGTGTAATATCATTCATACTTTTAATGATTGTATGAAAGGATTAGGAAGGCTTACATAGTTTAATTTCATATCTGTTGTGTGTAATAATGAAAAAAAAGCCGCTTTGTATGTATGTACGCATGCATATGCATGGGAAGGTATGTGGAATTAATACAACCTTTTGTTTTGTGATGTCTCATTGTAGAGTTAAATTTAAGTAAGCATGTTTTGTGGGTGTATATGTACAATGAATGATGAATAAGGGGACATAAAATAAAATAAACATGTGTGGACTGCATTCGTGCATTCAAAACAAAAATGCAAGAAATTGAACACATTGACAATCATTACATATATTTTCATGTGTATTGTGGAAAACACATTTGAGAGGAGAACCTGGACGATTCCCGACCTTTAAAAATGCTTTGAATTGAGATTAAATGATGATGTCTGTTTTTTGTGGGCATGTAATGTTTATTGTTTAAATTCTTAAATTATTTCATTTCATGGACGGACTGTTTACAGAAATAGAGATGACTTGACTGATGATGATCAATTATGATAATGATCATTTCATGATTTTTCTCCATTTTACTCGACTCGACAACTAATCCATTCATCAACGTACAAATACATGGTAAAATGGAAACCAAAATATTGTAGCAGACATGAGTTTTCCAATCGTTTCACAAACTTTCAAAATGCAATCTGAAAAACGCAACACGATAATAACGCGCAATAATTTTTGCCTGTCACACGTCAAAAACTATTTTAAAAAATATTGTTGGAAAATAGTTTAAAAAAATACCATCAGTCAGGAATGGATAAACATTTTATTTTAACCTGATCAAAAAATTGAATGATCGCGGCCGGGTTCGAACCGGCGACATTCAGCGTGTAAAGCTGACGTGATAACCGCTACACCACGCGACCATCGATGCAATACGGGGTCGGCAAAACACCTAGGCCTATATATGCCAGTCAAGTGAATATCTAAGAGCTGTTAGAAATGAGAAGCAAAGCAACAAAGACACCAAACAGCAACAACACAACACAGACATGTATGCAAAAGCAAAAAAGTAGCATAGCACAGCATAGTCGAGAGTCGAGAGCAAGGAAAGCTCGTAAAACATTGTTTAGGTTTAAGCGTCACATGTTGGTTACAGCATGAATCAGCTCTCTGTGCTATCCTCATTCCTGTTCAATAGTTTAGCTAGGAAATATAAGATGGTACTCCACGAGAATCCTGAACCTAAAACATCAATATTACCAGCAGCGCTCAGGTAGCTCAGTCGGTAGAGCGTTAACCTAACGATCCAGGTTGGGTTAGGTTAAAAGCCTAACGCTCTACCGACTGAGCTAACCGGGCGCTCTGTAAAGGTACTCAGCTCAAATTGAGGTTTTGTTGGTGTTTGTAAGAAAATAGATGCACGACCAACCCGCAGGCAATGAATAGAACCAAATTAAAAAAAAAAACATATTTGCGTCCCTCCTAATTCTGATGGCCCCAGTTGTTCGGTAAAGGGATACTTAACCTGATTATAGTTTCAAAAAGAAAAATACAATCAAACCCATATTTTGAATGGACAAATATTAAAATGATTTCTGTGCCACCAGATCAAATAAAACATTAGCTTGGGGCATGAGGACACTAAAAGCTGAAGACAATGCCAACATGAAAAGCTACTATAAGAGATATGTTGACGAATCGGAAAGGTTAAATACACACTGAAACTTGTGGAGACATTTTTGGAGTCAGCTCCACAGGCAATCTTACAACTTTTACATTTTGATTGATCATTTTAACGAGGATGTGAACAGCAGGCCTTACAACAGCTACGTTGTTGGTAAGATGACTACTTCCATCCAAATTTGAGCTTGTTTTCCCGGAAATCACACGTTTATCCTAATTCATAACTATTTTTATTTTTGTTCCGCAGCACAATCAGCTCTTATTTGCATTTCCCTGCTGAGTTTAGCAATCACAGTGGCCTCCCATCATCGGTGCCTCCGAACATGGGTAAATATAGTAGATGGACCACGTGGTTATTTCCTGGTGGGGGACAATATCTATATTCTTTTGGCAGTTGTGTGGACAAAGCGCGAGATTCTTTGCGTTGGCCGTGTTTGCTACCACTAACTATTTACTGCTGGTAAGAACCAAATTAATTTAAAGAAAATTATTTGAAAATTTAAAGCAACTTTTTTGATTACAGTTTCCGGTGTACATCATCCATGCGCTGCTAATGTATGTCTTGTTCATGGAGCTGTTCAACACGACCGGAATCAGGCATCCCAATTATATGTGCTATCTTTGCTGGTTCCTCCTTTAATTTTTTCGTACATGATGACCTACCTGGCAGGAATAAGAAAATAATTTTGTATTATATTTTCATGCTTGTTGAAAATACCTGTTTGCTTCTTTGCTGGTTTTTCTTCTGGGTTTCAGCATTTGTTGACTTTCGATTTCCTAGCCTTGTTGGTCATTCATTACACCCTGTTTTTTATTGGGATCCTTTTCATGTTCGTGTATCACAAATATTTGCACTTGGAGAATACTAAATGGTTAGCTACGAGTAGAGATGATGATGAGTTTTACACCGAAAAAGATCGGACGTTGTATAGTAAATGCTCCCTTTTAGCAAGTGATTATAATGATAATGATAAGCCAATGGAATTGTAAAATGTTTAGAAATTATGTTTAGTGGGATGAATAAATGCATTAATTTTCATGCTTAATTCTATTAAAATTTAATGATACAAAAAACATGGCACTTGTATGCTGGAAACAAACAGTAAATTAAAAAGGTTGGCATAAAATAATTGTTGTAAGTAACAAAATCAAAAACAAAGTGCTCAGTCATCTCATGCCTGTGATACTGATGTTTTAGGTCCATGATCATAATACGAGTGCATAGTCCCTGATCGGGCGGCTAAGTTTTGCTTCCTTGCTCCCATAATTTGATTAGACTAACTACAGCTTAATTTTAAATGATTGTGAAATTGTAAGACTTTTTCCCATTCTTACTGTATAATATTACCTTCTGAGCTTATAAAAATGAGTGAAAGAGTTTCGCTTCCATAACATAGTATTGATTGAAAAATTTACAAATATCATTTTTTAACGAATTTTTGTTTATTTTTTTTTGTCCCGTTGTATTTTAAAGTTTTAAAATGAGAATACATTTTTTTGCTTGTGTGATGAATTGGTGAATGATCTTAATGAGCACAAGTAATTTATTAATTATTAACTTTACAATTTGCTATGAACTAAACAAGTATTTTAGGAACCATTCCTACCTCCATTCCCATGGCGGAAATATATTATTTAATGTAGTCTAGTTTATATTTTATCTGTTTATATTCTTACAAAATCGTTTCCAACTTTATAAACCTCACGTTTATTCAATATTAATATATTGGAAATTAAGTTTATTGTGGTGTTTGTAATTCAAGGAAAATTAATTGTTTTATGCTACTTATTGCTTTCAGGGTGGTAATAGAGACCCTCAAAGAGGTGGAATATGAGAGAAAGTGCTACCGAATGATTGGAGGTATTCTGGTCACTGGTGGAAGGAACCGTCAAGGAAATCCTACCAAATCTTATCACTAATTCGGAACAAGTAAGATCCTTAATCATTTAATGTTTTACAAAATCACATAACATTTTGATAACTTCAAGCATGTATCATCATCATATGGGACATAATTTGTGCAAATTTAATAAATTGTCCTTTCCCCATACTCTAGCTGAAAAGAACAATCGAAACGAAACACTAAACTTGTCGAGAAAGGAAAAGAAATCGTGGAATATAATAAGAAGAACAATATTATACAGTTTCAAGTTCCTGAAAAGATTATTGAAGAGGATGAGTCTGCAACTGAGAACTCTTCGGAAGCTAGTAAAACCTTCTGCAGCCGGGATAAACGCAGCAACAAAAGGCGTTTTGCTTTCAGATAAAACGTAAAATCTACCATAAAAATTAAACAATCTACCTGTTAGATTTTTATAAGAAATGTTTGTTTGTCGTTAC
>JAHZNC010002010.1:0-16022 GCA_027744095.1 Zhuqinia jingwanae | reverse complement strand
GATGATGATGGTGAAAGTGGGACAGGTTTCATTTTCCTCACGGTCGCTGCTGTGTGATAATAAGAATAATAATAATGATGATGGAATCGAATTTTTTTTTCGTAAGTGTTTTTTTTATATATCAAGTTGGCTGAATCACGGGATATATAATGTAGGTACAGGTATATATGTGAATGAAGAGTGTGCAATCAAAGAGTTATAGTTTAGTATAATAATAAGTGATCTATGTATACATACAGCTGACTTGAATATGTTTTTTTTCTATTTCGGAGCTAGTGACTGAAAACAAGGCCATAAATAATCCTCCCGTTTTATTTTCTCGCGCGCGCTCTCTCTCTCTCTACCTTTCTGTTTTCCTCTGTTCCCATTCTTCTTTTTCATTTCCTTTTGTTTCAAAAATAATGACTAGAAGGAGAGGACAGGACCGTCGCGGAGGGTATGAATGGTGGATGCTGAAATGATGCTGCTGCTGCTGATGATGATGATGATGATAATGCTCATCAACATGAAGCTGTTTTGCTGGAGGAATATAATATATAGTTAGATAGGTGCATATAATATGTACAGAACAAAGTATACAGGAACGACGAACGTATGTACGTCAATTAAATAAATGAGTTGCTCGTTCTCTCCGTTTTTCTCCTTTTATTCAGCCAGTTTCACATGATCTTCTTCATCCCAACATGTCATGCTTTTCCTTCCTTCTTGTCTCTCGTTCTAAGGCTGTGTGAAGTCACACTGTGTTCTGTGTGCGTGTATATAGTCGTTGACTCGACATCATCTTCCTCATCTCTCATCAGTTAACTTCAGTCAGTTCTTCTTCTCGTTCCCATTTTCTATTCCGTCGTCCTTTTTAATGCGAATGCCAACGTTCCAACCATTTATTTCATGTGTGTGGGCTGTCAGATGGGTTGTCTATAATAAAAATGGGCTTCTTCTATGCTGGTTCCGTCCTATTTTCTCCATTTCAGAAAGCCACCAGGAAAAAAAATTGAAGTGAGATGAGAATTAAAATAAAATACATGTCGAGATGCCGTAAAACCGTAATTTTCCAATGTTGAATTGAGAAGAAAAAAAATCAAACAAGCAAAATTGTCAAAATCCCTATTATTCTTTGAGCTCTTATTGTCCTCAATAAATAATATATGCTTACATCTGCAAAAAAAAATTGTTTCCGGGAATTTTCAAGTTTGAAGTTGAATTGAAAGATTTTATTTTAATAATGATTATATTGTCAATTATGGGAAATGTGGAGTACATCCTCCACCACAAAACAACATCCCCTACAAATCCGATTCAGTAGCTCACTCGTCAACCAACCAACCCAATTTAGTACAAGAAGGGCTAACAAGAACATGCTAATATTCACAGAGAATAGAAATTGTCAGTAAACTTGTGTGTTTTGTTGCGGTACTCAACTTCACTTTTGACAACATAAACCCTTTTCCCAATAATTCCATTCGTTGCACTATTCAAAATGGTCTTCTCTCTTGGTATTATTATTATTAGTTCAATAACATTATTATTAACAAGCAACAATGCAAAATAGATAGACCACACTGTTGAACTAGCAGTGTACCATATGTGTATAATGATAAGCTTGTGTTTAGATAATATGCATACATTTGTATTATCCTACTTGTTGTAGGACTCATATACTTTACAGAAGAAGAGCACAAAAGCAATAGAAATAATGATGTCGTCTCATCATGATGATCATGATCAGCATCAAAAATTTATAATACACAAAAGTTGACTTTTTCTTTTATTTCGTAGAATTTTCCATGTGTGTAGAGCTTATACTTTTGACTTTTTTTACCTTATACCTTTTTTTATAGTAAAAGTTTCAAAGTTATTTTTAGAGTTCACGTATTACTACGTGTAACATGTAGGTATGTTTGTGTGTGCATGGACTTGTCTTCACCACGAAACATTATTGTGTAGCTTTTTACAATTTAAAAAGAAGGAAAGGAAAATGAAAGTAGTCTATTTTCTCTGCTCATTCATTGCCCTTGCAGTTCTCTCTCTGTATATGTGTGCAACATGGTTAGGTATATTATTATGCTACATTTTTATGTTTGTGAAGTGAAGAGAGAATATAAATATGTATACAGCGAGATCAGAAAGAAAAGAAATGACAAAAGAAAGGTAGACAATGGGCAACTATACTATACTGTGGCAGTAGTGGTGGTGGCGGTGGTGGTGGTGGTGATGATCATGACGGTTTTACCTATTCCCTTTTTATAAGACAAGTTCCCTTTTTTTCTCTGTTTCTTTTGTCAAATTAAAATCCTTCTTTTCACAACTCTCTGCCAAGTTGGTAAACTGAAATGTGAGCTCTGAGAAGAAAAAAAAACTACTACTACTGTGGAAAAATAGAAAAGAAGTTAAAACCAGACCAGCAGCAGACGAAAAGAGTTTTAAAAAGAGTAAGCGGCTAAATACACACATGATATATTATATATGTAACAGTGACATTATTACACACAATATTATGGAAGGAGCAGCAGCAGAAGGAAAAAGTAATTACGTAATTAAATTCTCAACCTTTCCTTTTCATTCCTTTTTCCCTTATATATTTCCTGCGACGACAAGAGAGAGAGAGAGAGTGGAAATGAAATGACATTGGACGGTTTAAAGGTTTTAAGTTGGCTTGTCTGGGTAGAAAAGCGAGCGAGTCTGTAGAAGAAGAAGAATAAGAATGAATGGATGCAATGCTGAATGCCTAACTATGTAAATATATATATGTATGTGTGCACCAGTGAAAAGTTGTGTGCGAATTGTTTGTTTTTCATTTTAATTTCCTTTTTCTGGAGGAAAAAGAGGGATAAAAGAAGAAGGTAGCTCAGGTTTAATTTATAGAGTAAACAGACACACGCGAGTGAATGAATACGTGGTGAATGTGTACTTTAATTTAACTAAGGAAGCCTCTAAAAAAAGATTTGTTGATTTGATATGGTTAAAAAAAATGTTTGTGGTATGATGAATACGATTGCCTGTTATTTAGATTATGGAGTATTAATACTAAAAAAGAGCATAAAAAAGATTTTGGCTGATTGGTTTGAGTAAAATACAAGTTTATCGTGCAGGTAGATATAGATACAAAAGGAAATGTTTTACGCAACGGGGAATAATATAAAAATCCCAAGCGGGCGCATTGGTCCCTTTATTGGTGTGGGACCTGAGTAATGATTAAGAACGTGTGTGCCATAAAAAGGAATTTATTATACCAAGTTACCCTAACCAGAAATTCAACCGAAATTCAAGTCGACAAGTATGGTTTATCCTCTGTGTATCGTATCGTAGTAATATTTACATACATAAATCCCAACATGCACAACAATGTGTTGTAAACTCATTTAATAAAGTATAGAATATGTTTCGTAAAAAAATAGTGAGTATGAGTATAGTAGCAAATTATTATTTTTTTAAATTACAATCTGACGTAATATGCATGAAATGCAAGTTTCTAGACAAATTATAATTTTGAAGAAAAATATAGGATACGAAAAATAATCATTATATCTGATGATTTACTGTAACATCATCAATTGAAAGAAAAAGAAAGGTGTACATAACATTCCTGTGTTGACAAATTAGTATTAAAACATAATGACGACCCAGGGACTCGCTGGTGGTAGAACTAAATCTGAATCGAAAATCCTAATATCACTATGCAAATCTCTTAAACTTTAACATAATTTATTAGCACCATGTTTTAATAAGACGAGTAACGTTTAAATAAAACTAGTTATTACTTTTAAACTTCTTTTATACATTTAACGCCACTTATAATATTTTTACTAGAATGTGAATTCCTTCGTATCTGAGGTTTCAGATAGTGCAAGTTTGATGTAATGATGATGAACGGAACTTATGTCATCTTCTCAGCAAAAGATAGAGCACCAACTAACAAACATATTATTATTATTATAACATATTACAGAAATTTTTTAAAGCATTTTATTGTTGTGTAGGATCCACCTACAATTCTTCTTTCACAAACTAATATAGAATTATAGAATGTAGTTTTGCCCGGGGAATAAAATGGTGTAAAAAATATATATTTATTATTTGATTGATGACATGTCCAAAAATGTTCTTAAACAAACTCTACTGCTACATTTCTATGATTACTAGCATTCATTTCCCATCGGCTAAATTCAAATTACAATAGCACATCATCGTAACTGCACGCTTTTTTTGCTTTTATACGTACATTATATTACACACACATGTTACAATAAAACTACTACACTTTTTTTTGCTTCTCTTTTTTTGTAGAAAAATAGAATAAAGTGTAAATATTTTAAGTGCAAGGATAAAAAAAATTGTAGGAAAAATGCCAAGCCAGACGGGAAATATATATACATATACAAAGTATTAGCATAGGGGAAGCGCAAGTGCAAAAAAACTCATTCTTTTTTTTGCTGCTGCTGCTTCTGCTTTTTGCTAGCTCTCTTGTTCTCTTTTAACACAAGTAAAAAAAGTCCAAGATTTCTGAGGAAGAGGATAGAGAAAAAAGAAGAAAAACATTTTTTTTATTGTCGTGTGTGTATGTACTACACTGTAGTAGGGAGTAAACGAGCCGACCAAAGTTGTTGAAGTTTTTTTTCCGTGTGTGTGTATATAGTGAGAGAGAGAGAGAGAGTGTGTGTGTGTGTGTGTTCGTTCAATATTTTTCAAACTTTTGTTGGAAAACTTTTTTGAGCTTTTGGTCCATGCCACACACCACCACTACCACTACCATAATATTGCCAATGTGCTGCATACTGATTTTACCAGATATTTTGTATGAACTCGGGAAAAAAATATAAAAAACTTTTCTTTCCTCAGCAAGACAACATTTTCATAGCATACATAATAATATTATACATAAGTATATGCTACCTATAAACTGTCAAGCTAGGATAAAAAAAAGGAAGCAGTGAGCATGGAATTTTTTGTATGTAAAAGTGCTTAGCTTTATAGTAGTAGTTTACAAGGGAAAGTAGGGTTATGGGGTTGTTTTTTTGATGCGTGAAATATTAAACATTTTTTGATGTTATCCTGCATTATGCACAATTAGCCATACTTGTGTAAGTTGGATTATAAAGTTATTCTATAAAAACTTATTGACGTTTTTTTGACCGAAACGTCACATATGAATGCACCCAAGCTTATGTAGTAGTATATATGCTTCCTATATATGCAGAGCGGAAGAATAAGTTTTTTTTTGTTAAATGATGTCTGAGGACAATGCCAACATCCTCCAAGTTGCATCCATTATTTTTCTGGCTTGGCATAGAAGCAGGATGACTTGGGAAAAATGGAGAATAAAGCTTGAAAAAAAAGAGGAAAAACCAAGTCTCTTTTTCACTACTACAGTGAATGTAGGTATTATATAGTCAACCAAAAAAACACCATTGCATGTTGTAGCTAGTAAAGTAGAAAGAAAAGTGAAAGTAAACAAAAGACTTTCACTACAAAAAGAAGAAGAGAAAAAAATAGAACTGAAGGAGGACGAAGCGACGCCAAAGCCAAAAGTCTTCTTAATTCTTCTCGCACTTGTTATTCTTCTTTTTTCTTGTTCCAAACTCCTCCGCTGTGCTGCAAAAGTAGTTGGTTTATATGGTTTACAAACGGAAAAAAAGTTTTGTTACACTATTTTTATATAATTTTTTTTATGTATAAATTTTTATTCTCTAGAAAAATAAAACAATATCGTGATATATGGGGTATGTAGGTATGTTTGTTTGCTGTGTTTTTTATGCAATGTCAGCACACAAACGCTGTGTCTGGTTGCTAGCGATAAAAAAGGAACAGCAGGGAATTATAAAACTATGGTAGAGGAGGAATGGAAATAGGAAAATGGCGCAAAATGATGATGGTGAATAACCAACTTCATGTGTATTTGTGTGTGAAGTAGATCTTTCAAAAAAACATGCAAGTCAAAAAAAAACAAGTGTGCGTGTGTACAGCTGACTAACACACACATGAAGTCAAAAAAGATGAATATTTCATAATATCACCAAAAGAAAAAAAAAAGTATATAATAAAAAAGGGTAGTAAAATTGCTAGAAATGGTAGTGCTGGAAATGTGGCTGCTTGTTTACCTGCTAGTTAAGAACTTGTATGTTTGTGTGTAATGATCTCCATTATCATCGTAAATAACAGCATGTATAATACTCGCAATAGCGCGCAAAGTTTTTTCATTCTATTTTCTCAGGTAATATAATATGTGATAATGATTATATATGTGAAAAAAGCATGCAGTAAAAATAAAACTAGCAGCAAGCAAGTTGAAGCAATTTCAGTCAGAAAATAGGAGCCAGTCATGCGTGCAACATGTCGATTTCCTTTTTTTTCTCTCGCTCCCTCTTCTCGTGTTTCACTTTCCTTCTTTGCTTTCCTATTCTTATCACTTTATGCAATCTTTTGCTTTATAGTCGTCACAATCAACGTCAGCTTGTAAAAAAGCAATGCTACACTGAAACTGCATGTTATATAAAGACGTAACTTATGCGTATGTGTGTGTGAGTGAAGGAATGTGTGTAAGTATTCAACAAACTTCAGAAAATGTTGACGCACAACTCGCACGCACTCACGCAACACAACCCCAAAAAAAAACTTTCAGACAAAAAAGTTTTACTTTCTTTTAGAATTTACCATAGTTTGATATACATTTCCGCCTACAACCTCCAAAAACCTTTTCCTTTGTAGAAAAAAAATAAGCAAAAGATCACATCTAAGGCGAAAGTATAAAAAACATGAATGCGTATATTTGAACAGATTTGAAGTATATACCTAGTATATAGTGTAAAATTGCTTGTGGAGTTCTTAATTTTTACTGCCAGCACCTACCAAAAAATACAAAATTAAATTTGTAAATTTTAGAGTTAAAAAAATGTGCAGACTAAACAGATTATTATTTATTATTTTTACATTTATTTTTACATCTCTCTAAACAAAAAAATTATATGTTCATTATACAAAACAAAGTAGGACATTCATCCATTCATTTACTGTACATCACCAACTTACAAATAAAGTAAAAATATATTTTTTAAACTTACCATTTCCAACTGCACAGGAAACAGAAACAACCACACACAAACATGCATTATGGATGCAGTAAAACTTGCGTAAAACGTTCAAAAAATACATAAAAATAGGCGCCCCTCCCATTTTCACCACATGTGTAAGAGTTATATAAGATTTTTTTTATGTCGATGATGACGTTGAAGTTGAAGCATAAAATTGCTTACATATATAATGATGAATACAATGTTTCTCACATTTTGTTATAAATGCACGCATTTTTTTACCACATATTTACTCGTATCCGTTTCACGGTATGAAAAAGGAAGAAGATGATGATATTTCAGTGACTGTTTATGTCATGTCACGAGAATACTGATGAAATTCAAAGAAATGAAATGACATCCTTTTTATTATTATTATTACTACACGATACACATATATTACCACCTACCTCGACCTCGACATTATATCATCAGAGAAGGATATATATATAATGTCAAAATCTAGTACAAAGACATGTTGAGTTGTAGTTGGATGCTGATGTTTTGTCATTTTATCTGGTTTTGTTCCAGAGAGGAAGAGAAAAAAAAGAAGATGTGTTGTGTGTGTGGTTATGACAGTGACATGTGAAAAAAATCCTTTCATTTGATGATGTACAATGGTTTTGATAGATCATGACCATGATTTTTTTGGATTATATCATTATACTTGATATCCTACTACTAAAAGGAAGCAAACCCGAAATAGATGGTCATAAAAAGATCTTGTTTTATTTTTTTTGTTTCTATATCCGACCTTGCTGTATCTCTTTATTTTATTTACATTAGTTAGTACACACACTCATTCATGGGCATTGTCTAGATTTACCAACCCATCACCCCCCTCCGCCAAATCCTTCATTTGTTTGTTTAACAAGCTTATGATTTGCCTCTTATTCTCTGTCAGGGACCTCCTTCCTGTACTTTGTCCTCTAACCTTGTTCCTCTTGGAAAACATGGAGCTTTTCATGTCCAACACTGCCAGAGAATTTGACCTTTCATTTCGGGAAAAAGGCGGAGTGAGCACTCTGCCAATGTTACGTCGTTTCCGGATTCTCATCAGCCCAGGTACCGGATCCTCCTCCTCATCCTCCAAGATTTTCATTGAAGCCAAGTCTGCTTTACTTCCTCGTTCCAATACTTCTGAACCTGTGACAGCTGCTTGGTGGTGGCGTCGGTTGTTTGCCAAAGGGATCCCTAGCTTTTTAAATTTCTGAGCACCCTCATTGAGCTCGGGAGTTTTACTTCTTTGTTGGATTTTTTTACTAAGTTTCCCTCCGGACATGCCAGGGAATCCGGCTATGGATATGTGGACCCCCACATGGGGAGTTTTTGGAAGGGGTGTGCCCTTTGTCAAAAGGGGAAGTTTTTGTCCCTTTTCTTCAGTCGTTGGTAATGGTAGTGGTTCGCGTCTTTGACCAGCCGCCGTGTTCATGAATGTATCCATTTGAGTTCTTTCTTGAATTTTAACAGTTTCATGGTTATCCCTCGGCACATTGACTGATAGGGCGGCGAAATGAGGTGCGTGTTGTTTTGGGGTTTTCGTATGGGCTGAAGTAGGTCTCCGTGTTTTAATTTTCAATCCCACATGGGGATTCTTTTCTTCGTTGTCGTCATCAGTCTCGGGCAGTGTGAATCTTGTAGTTCTCACGGATGTTGGACGCCTTTCTCTTATTTTTTCCTTGATCCCAGGATCCTTGTTGCTTTCACTGGGCGCTGGGATTTCAAAGCGAATTTTCCCCGATTTTCGGGCATCAAGGGCGTCATTTGAGGCTGATTTAGCATCTTCCTCCACATAGTCTTCGTCTTCGTCGTCGTCCTCCTCCTCCTGAGTATGGCCTAGAGGAATATTTAAGTCTCCTTGTTGAAGTAGCTGAGATTTTCTCCCATCTTTCTTCAGATGTCTTCTATGTTGTTCCTCCTGAATTGACCCCAGCACTGTTTGGAGGGAGTCAACGCTGTCCTTGCTTTGGACACGGTCTAATTGAGATTTCCTTGGCATACCGCCTTTGATGTGGAACTGGATACTACGTCTCTTGGCCAGGTATTGTGCTTTGGTCATAACGGGTCCCTGGTACACACGGCGGCGTAGCTGGCCGGCTCGACGTTGCTGTTGTTTCTCGAGTTGGGATTGAAGTACAATTAAGGGTACGGGTCGAGTACCTCGAAAAATTTCTCGGGCTGTAAAAGGCAGCTCATCATATTGCGACAAATCCGCAATATCCAGCTTTTTCCCTGGGTAGTCGTTCGTTCGGGCTGGTTTGGAACTAGGCTTTTTGGCAAATGGGTTGGATTTGTTATCGGCCAACTTTTTAGAGCTTTTGCCTTGTTGAAGGAGCCTGTTTTCAAAGGACTTTTGAATGTGAATGCGGAGACCACCATAGATCAGTTTCTTTGCTACAACATCATCATTACATTCACATTATTTATTATTAGTGTGACAATATATTGCTTCATAACATATTCGATTCTGGTAGGGTGTAACTTCCATACTCTTTTGCTGTTCAATCTCAACGGAAATATTTCTGCTCAGAAGCTGCATGGGAGTTTCCGGTGTCATTTCCCTGTGGCCCCATGTGTTCACGCCGAACATGGTGATGATTACAGGTTTACGTGACACTCCACAGCACAGGTTTTGTTGTTAAAAAATTACGAATAATGTCCCTCCTATCTCATAATCAACTTTTCATTCCATGTCACAAGATTTTTATTTTTTGTTTTATTCTTTGAAATATACATATTTTCTCAAGACACAACAGTTGACATATTTTGTCAAGTCCTTATTTTTTTTCATAGGTTGCTTTGGAATTGTCTGTCTGATGGACGACATCAAAAATTGATAAATCTCCTGTTATACTAATGCGCTCTTTCTGTTCACCCCCATAATCCAAATTTGATGACAAATACTCGCAATCCTCTTGATTGTACTAAAATATTAATAAATATCAAAGGTCTAATATGGCTCTTATCTACTTTTTCTCATCTCATGACTCATATATATCGTACATCAAGCTGTCTCAATCCTTCCAGAGTGACGCTCACAAGTCGCATTTACACAGCCACAAATAAAACACCCACAGAAATATATTTACATTTTGCACTTATCATCAGATTTATTATGTGTATTTAACTATTTTATGAGATTTTGTTCTGCTAATCCCATTTTCATCTCATTTCTCGAGGGCGGGGTAGAGAGTTGTTGGACAGAAGAAAAAAAATGGATTGTATTATTTCACAGAGTGAAAGATAGGAAAGAATGAGCGAGAGAGATTCATTGTCTACACAAAATCCATTTAATTTAAATATGTATAATGATAAATGTTGATAATGGTTTATTTATGCCCACATTGTGCATATTATAATACAGGACCAATATATACCGAAGGATTATGTATATGCTTTATCGCATTATCTTTTACGTCATCTGAAAATCAGATTAATTCTGAATAATAAATAGAGTAAAAAGCACACACACGGACACAAGGACAATGGTAAGATATAATATGCGTTGTGTGTGTGTGTGTGTGTCCTGTTATTATATTATGATGAGAGTTTGAGTGTGTGACAGCCGAGTAGTTTTTATAGAAGTTTATATAAGCAGCAAGTGTTGCCATCTAACTTAGCGAAATAAAGGGAATTTCCATGATAATAGCAAAAAGAGTTTATTTTGGTCTCCTTACTCTCTCTCTCTCTGTGTCTGCGGAAATGGGATGATGCCCTCGCCGTTTATTACATGCTTTCTGTCTGTGTATATGTCATGCAAAGAACACATTTAGTTTCTTCGCTTTCCTTCTCTCTCTCCCCAAAACTCTCTCTCTCTCTCTCTGCTTAGTTTGCTAAGGAAGTTTCCGCGAAAAAAAAGAAAACGAGAGGACCTGGTAAGCAATTTAGCCAAGAAGACGTGAATAATTCAATTGGAAAGTCACTCACTTCAATTTTCTTCCCACTTCTACTTTCTTCTACTCACTCCCCACCTCTCTTTCTCTCTCTCTCTGTTGCCCTTTTATATTAAGACACGTTAAGAGAGAGGGAGAGAGGAGAGAGAGGGAGAGAGGAGAGAGAGGGTGTATAATATAAAGAATATATAGACATCTTTTCTTCTTCTTCTCGTCTTCTTGTTATTAGCATGACAGAGGAAATAAAAGGGAAGGGAGCATACAACACTTTATCTTTTTATGTGATGGGCTACGTGCTATTATAGCTAAACGACTTACTTGTTCTAGAGATGTAGGTGTCATGTCGTGTCCTCTTTTTTCACTCTATTTTGTGTACAACTTCTACTATATACGCAAATCTATATTTACTTTGCTTTAGTCAAGAAATAAGTTGATATGACTTTGTTAGTATTATTGCTACTACTGCTGCTGCTGCTGCTGCTTCTGTGAAGAAGAAGAAGAATACAGACAAACACAACACACAAGTTATTTTTAGACTGCATTGCAGAGAAGTACTGGCAGTGATAATCGCATAGAGTGATAATAAAATATGGGGATGTAAGCATAAAATAGAATGTCTACATTTTCACCATGCCTCTTTCCTGTATATATCTTGCTATGTACCTTGATGAAGAAAAACTGATGGTTCTCAATTAGGAAAAAACTCCTAGTACTACTGTGTGCCTGACGACTATGTGTGTGTGCTTTTTTTTACTTGTTCGACAAAACAGCTTTTACGATCCAACTATAATAACATGTAGTAGTTTGGAGGTCGATATGGACAATTTACTTTTTCTCTTTAGCTAATACCGTATATATATTTTTTGAGAGAGAGTTAAATTAGCAAGAAAAGGGGAAACCCTTTTAGTAAATTCTCTGGTACCTGAATACGAATGTGTAGTCTCCAAGCCAAAATAATTTCTCCTGCAGCAGAGCAGAGAAAAAGCTATAATAGGTATATAGGATGATATGGGTAATTTTTGTACGTGAATCTATGTAGGTTGTTGATGAATAAACTCGTAAAAGCTGCCAAGTTGCAAATCATAGTTTATTATCCTATTTTCTACTTGATATGCTTTCACCTTTCGTCTAATCCCTGGCTCATCCATATCCTTTCACTTTCTCGGTTTATTTACAGGTTTTACCCCGTAAACAACATATGTCCAGGGAGCAATAACTATAACTATCCATATATGCTACTTGATATACTACAGTATATTGCAGTAACTTATACCATTTACTAGTCTTGTTGTGAAATTGTATTATGTGTACCGTTGTAGTAGCGTGTCATCTATTTATATTTTGGAAACTGGAGATAAAGAGGGTGAACTTCTGCTGCTACTCCTGCAGTCGTTTTGATATTTGGGGTGATAATATAATGGTGCCACAATTCACAGGATTATTTACTGTATGGCTACGGTAATCAATGAACATGTTACGAAATGTAAATGAAAATTTTCCAACTGGAATAAGGTTTAGAGTTGAAATCACATTATGAATACAGTGGAAAAAATCCCATTTGGAAAAGATAGATATAAGTTGTGCCATGGCGTTAAATAATACGGAAAGAGTTTTATAGGTAGGTTAAGACACTTCTTTCAAAACTTGGGATCTAATGCTACAACATCAGACAAATAAATTGAATAAATGAATGTAAGCCACAGATAACAGGGTAGAAATTGCTTTGCACAATACATCTCCTTGAGATGGATTGATAGTTAATTTCAACTACATTTTCTAACGAAAATCTGGTCAAAAATTGATCTAGGAATACTCAAATTAATGAAACACAACAAAATAGTTACAATGTAGGCAATACATTGTCGTATTGTGTTAGAAAGGCTTCAAGGAAACGTGCTGTACGTTTACTACATTTCTAATTATTTCTAATCTTTAAAAAAAATTAATTTCATTTAAACATTATCACTTCCTCATTTTTGTACTATGTACTGAACACGATGTACAATTTATCATGAACTATGTGTTCCATATTTATAGGTTGCCTTGTTTTTACATTTATGAAGCTAAATCAAATTGGTAGTATAGAAAATTATTGTGACGACCTATGAGGGCGCGTACTGTTCATTAGTTAGGATACGAAATTTAATTCTACAATATCTTCAATGAAGTGCGATAAATTGAAAGTGTACAAATTGTTAAGTGGCGTTGAACTAAACCCTTTCGCTTTACTTCAGCTTAGCTTTGCGAGTGTTCTTGGAAAAAATATTGAACAAAAAAGGTGACTCCACAAAAACCATTAACCTACTACGCTTCTATATCCTTCTGGTTAGTTTCCTTGGAAATAATTATTTTTTTACGTTATTTTAAGTAGAGCATGACAAAGAAAATCAAGGAATAATGGAACATCTCATCTTGTGGCACATCCGCTGGTGGTGCTGCTGCGGGAGAAATAATAATAATTGGGTTTTCAATTCCATGGAAGTGACGGGCCAAGGACGTAGTTACACACACACAAACACAAAGTAAAAACTTCTTGGGAGAATGAACTAACAGTAGTAATAATCAGAGAGTATAATTTTTATCACAAAATAAAATTATTAGACAAAAGAAATGATTGCCGCAGAGTGCTCTTTGTTTTGTTGGGTTTAATAAACACAGAATGTCAATTAACTTTGTTCATGGAAATTTTTAATTCAAATCAAAAGAACAGTTTTTTTTTTCAAAATTGGAGTCGAGAGGAGTACGGTATAAAACGACAAAAACAGGTCATTATAAACGGATTTCTGAGATGGCAAAATCTTGTTAATTATTATCTTACCCTTGGCTCTTTTCAAACTTTATTTCACTATAAATACATACATACATGGTATACCAATAATTTGCATCACTAAATATAATTATGTATGTATATATTTTCATAATTGGAATGAAAGGCGGTGTATGAAGTGGAAGTGGATTTTTTTTTCAAATACTACTCCAAACCAATAGTCAAAATCAACTATCATCATCACATAATAATTTAATGGTATACTATGAAATACATGGTATTCATTTTGCATCACTACCTCCTCCTCCTCCGTTTCCACTTGAATATCCGAATCCGACCAACCGCATTACATGTTTTACAAGGAATTCGGCGTATTCCAAGGAAAAGTAATAATAATGATATTTGTTTGAGCTACTTTGGTTTGGCCCAAGTGGTTTTACCAGTCGAACTCGAGCGGATTTTTATAGCTTAATTAATAAAAAGTATTTATGTATATTTGAAGAATTTATACATATTGTACATACTATTTATTATATGCATTCTGAAATGTATTTATAATTTATAAATATAATGCATGACCTTGTATTCCCGACATCAGACATCATACGATAATATCTGCGCACATATTTTTGTTGCTGAAAATCTTCTCACAAGTACTTTGTTTTCGTAGTTTGGTACTCTCTCTCTCTCTCTCTCTCTCAAGTTGGGTTTATGACAAGAGCTATTTTTAATATCTTGCCAAGCCTTGATTCTCTGTCATCCTCATTGCAAATCTCAATTGAGATAACGAAACATTAACAAATAATAATAATAATAAAATTGGTCGGTGTTTAGTATATCTGTCAACATGCAATATTCACAAATACAAATTTGCTTATATTTTTTTACGCCATTATATGTCCTAGTCACAAGACAAACCAGATATTTTTTTTGTTTGAGAAGATATCAAAAGCTCTTTCCAAAAAGTAGCTATTTTGACATCAAAATACTATACAATTTATTTAGACTTAATAAGTAGGTACTTCAATTAGAGCTACGTTTTTCATGTGGCTTGTGCTCAGTGCTCATTAACTCTAATGATAAGAGCAAACCAAACACTCTACTTGACAAAATATTGGAATTGCCTAGGTATTTACCATAAAACCAGAGAAGAAGAGGGAGAAAATATATAAAAGCTTGTTTGTTTTTATCATCATTTATAAGCATTTTCACAAGAAATAGAATGACAAGATAAAATGATGATGATGATGATGAGCATAACTAATAGACATATTTACATTAAAAATTTTGACTGCTGCTGTCTACTACTACTACTGCCTCTTTTGTGCTACTACCTGATGGAATATTAAATTAGGTACCTGTCAAAATGACATGGTTTATTTGCGAAATTTATTACAAAATAATATGCAATATTCAATGCTTGGGCAATCACATAACTCTGTGGGTGGTCCAGAGTATATGTACACACACTTAGAAGCATGTTCAATTAGTTATTATTATGCACGCTTTTCCTTAGCTTGCTCGGTGGCTCAATTTGAATAGAGTTGGGGCGATAAAAAACTGTTATTAAAAAGGGTAGGATTATGTGAGCTCATAAAGAAAGTAGGTAAAAGGTAGAACTTTGACCTTAAAAATTTAACCTTTTTGCCGATTAAAAAGGGAAAGGGTCAGAGGAACACTTAATCATATTTAAAAAATCAGCATGTCCGTCACAAATTACCTTTTCTACTAGGAAATGTTTCATGTTGCAACCGCCTAAATTCATTTAACACACACATGCACACAGCACAAGTGCAGAACAGCAGGATAACAAAGTCATTATCTTTCCTTCTCGATTGACGTAAATTGCAGATCCGCCCGCTGTGTGCAACTTGCTGATGATAATGTGTTACCGTCTGTCTATGTGTGTGTGTGTATGCAAGACAAGGAGTACAATCTACTTTACAAAATGACGGGGAGAAAACTGTAGAATGTTGTTGGGAAATGAGCTTTTGATGCTTGTACTTCCCTTCTCTCTCTCTCTCTGCTCAAGTTCTTTCTTGTTCTTATTTCTCTCTCTTGCACTTCTAGACAATTTCTTGATAAGATTTTATCATTCTTCTGATTTAAGACAAGACAAGCAGAAGAAATAGAGAGAGAAGTAGAGTTGAGAGATAAGAGAGAGAGAGAGAGAGAGGAAAAACGGCAAGTCAAGTTGTTGTGGGCTTCTTCCTTTTTCTGAGATGTCTTGTGCACTGCAAAAAAACTGCGCCGCTTCTAATGGCCACACACAGACACAGACTAAGATATCACAGCAGG
>JAHZNC010002009.1:0-15006 GCA_027744095.1 Zhuqinia jingwanae | reverse complement strand
CCATCAGTTTTAATTGGCAAGCATTCAAAACTATTTTTTTCTGAATGCTATATATAATATATGTTGGCTTGAATGAATGATGTGCTTGACCTTAGTCATTTACGCATGAACACGTTGATTGGCAACCACCCAGAGAATAATCATGGATGTATCTTGTATTAATCTCCGGTTAGCCACTTAAAGCATTTATATATAAACTCCAATGCATTTTTTTAAAATTTTGTTGGTCATCAACTTTAGCGTTTGCCGTCATCACATTTTTGTATTAAACATCACAATGCAGTGCTATAAAATTGCTCCAGGCCATCAATAATAGCAACAGCATGCCAATTTCTCATGCACTTGAAAATTCTACACCTCGCCGTCCTGCTAATTATTAAATAGCGTAGAATATCTTCAACTACTTCATAACATCCCGCGGTCCGTTCATTTGTCTCAAACCCAAGCCTCCTATTTCAAAGGATTTTTTAAAAATCTTAAACAGTAGACAGCAAATAGTAATAGATTTCAATTGTAGCTTTCCTACTTGTCATTCCGTTATTCAACACATCAATTTTACAATGGAGGAGAGCTTTTACTTGTTTGCAACATTGACAAATGACAAGATAAAAAACCCAAGTAGGTAGGTAGTTAATTATGGTCCTTCATTCCCACCTCTCTACCTGTATCTTTGACGAGAAGGCAATTCTTAGTAATACGACGCTCCTATAAAAATGACGCTGTAAAATTGTAAGGAAGTATCACTTAAAATATACGCAAATCGTGAATCACATAAAAAGTATCATAACTATGAATAAATTATTATTATCGTGTTTGAAGATATCATTGAGAATGAATAATATATAAGACAGTAAATATTTGGTGAATTATACCGTCAACAGTTTATGAAATTTTCAAATTTAGAGGAAAATAAGTGGTATCTGATGATGAGATTTCCCGGTTGGTCAGAGTTACATAGAAATTAAAGAAAGTACAGCAGCATTCTAATGAATATGTACCACCTATATGGTTTATAAAAGTTTTTTTTCAAAATTATGCTGAGCAAATTTATTTAAAAAACCATGTACTTATTTTCTACATCTTAATAAAAATTCAGTAAAAATTTGCATTTTACTACCTACTACTCCACAAAAACAAACTTCTACAATTTTGCCCAACACCACTCCTTGAATCTTGTGTACACTTTGTAACTGCGTGAATCATAATATCATCAAACTTTTTTTTGTAGCTGAAGGAAATACCTATATTCCCCATCATCATATCTCACAAAGCTAATGAATATTTAATTGTACTTCAAACAGCTATAGTGTGTTGTTTATGGATGACATGTAAAGTGCATTAATAAAAATCAAAGACGTCCAGCAAGACGTCTTAATAAAAAAAATGGAAAACAACTTTTTGTGCACGTGTTTTATGACCATGGTATGCTTATATAAATTTTGACATTTTTTTGTATTGATACTACATGATTATTTATTTGTTAAATGCAAAAACTAAAAACACTCAATTAAAAAAAAATATTATGAACCTACTCACTCTTCACCTAAAAGTCGTTATAATATAACTTGCTTGAGAAACAATCTAGTACCATAAAAGTATTTTTTTAAACACAATCTTGTTTGTCATAGTGAGGAGCCCAGTGGGAAATATGTATTCATGTATACATTTATGGAGTGTGTAAAATTGATTCGTTTGACAAGCCTTTTTTTCATTAATGTATTTTTTTACAAGCTACAAAAAAATTGCTGCTTACCATATTTTGCATCAATCACAGAAAATCTTTTTATTAAATGTTCATATCTTCACATCAACCACTGACTGTGCATATCTGGAAACATGAAAAGGTTTTGAAGTATCTAAAATAAATATTTGTTAAGATGAGGAACCTTAATATGTCTGAGCAACCTTTTTATCATAAAAATTGAAAGACATTTTTTGCCCATTTTAATTTGTGGAATAAAAAAATATTCCCACATAAAAAAAGTATGTGCTCATAATATTATATATTTTCTGTACATTTAAAAATTGAAGTTATGTCAAAGGGAAATGTCCGTGCTGTACATAGACTGAGAGAGAGAGTACGCTTTGAAGTGGTGGTTCTTCTTCTTCTTTGATATTGTTTGACATGACGCTAAATATTACAACTCACTTTGATCATAAAAGAATACTTCCTTATTTATATTCCATTCCTACAAAATGAAATTACATCAGTCCCAATAATACCGAATCGGGTTTGTCTTTGGTATATGAATGCATTTATTCGTCATAGTCATGATATTTATGTTTTATATATGTTCATATTGCATTTTGTTGGGACTTGAAACTCTCACACCATTTACTATTTAGTTCGGTTAATTACAAAGTTTTAGCAATTCACATTTGTGAAAGAGAAAATTCACACAAACAAACATTTCTTTTAACTCATTATTCCTCAAAATAAGAAAACATACACCCACACAAACAAACTCTATATAATAATGACATTTTTGTTTATTCAAACATCATTTAAATTTTTTTAAAGGCTGATGATGATGACGTTTCATTCACAAAAATATGTGGCTTCGTGTGACATTTGCCATTTTAGTCCAAAAAGAGAAAGATCAAAAGCAATTATAATGAAGCATACATACATTTGCATACATACATACATTTATTTGTGATAAAATCATCATCAAAACCAAAAAAAATATATAACGCGGCTATTAAAAATAATTTTCAAAGTAAAAGCACATTTTCACGAAATCGTCATGCAAAAGAACATACAAAATTATTGCCTACGTATTACATGTATCACAGATCACAGGAGATTTCTTTTTGTATCAATTAGAAAAAGAAGCTTGTCAAAACATCCTTAAATGTGTTGATTTTGCTCGGGATAGTGACACACAAACTACAAACCTACTTTTTATGCTAAATGTTATAGTTGCCTCATATAACACATGTTAAAATCATTCCCTGCATCGTCGTGTTCAATTTATAGGGATTTCAACCTAGGGCGAAAAAGCTTGGACCCAGTGAAAGTGGCATCCGGAAAGGGTTATTCCCTAGTAATTGTCAATGAATCAAGTTTAATCCCTTTCTTAATTCTTAATTGACGTCACTGCATGCATTGACCCTTCAATATTTGTATGCATGTTTAGTGAATACATAAAAGAGATCACCAGCTTAACTATCAACATGACATTCTCCTGTATTATATTCTTCTTCTCCCTTGTTTCTCTCCTATTCACATATTCTCCTGCGTGGATTCTCCGTTTTATGACCTCTCGTCATTTGTCTTCTCCAGTAGCCACACACCCGTTATTGTTGACGTTACTGAAGAAACAAACATGTTCCCTTAGGTGGTCAATTTTTTCCCGACATGTTTTAAAGATGTTTTTAACGAGAAATATTTCAATGTTTTTATTTCATTTCCAACTTTGTTGTTTGTTTTGCTCTTTCTCAGAAAACTGTCTGCAGTCAAGAAACTTGTTGTTTGAATGTCTACGGAAAAGTCGAATAATAACAATAACGAATAGCGACAAGGATACGATTATGCGAAAAATATAGAATGACAATTATTGATTTTGATTTGTTGTAAACTAAAACTTGGGTTGGAAAAACCGAAGGTTTCAAATTTTTCAAGTGAAACAATAATAAACCGAAACAACCAATGTATTCAAGTAGCGTAAGCTGTTTTGACGATTTCGACTTCGTAAAATCAGCAATTTCGACATTCGACAAAAAGATTTCTTCAAAATTTTGAAAATTCTTACTCTCAATACTTAAGTAGCCCTTGTCCTATAGAATCCGTATACCAAATTTAAAGACGATCAGATAACTCCTTCGAAATTTATAGCGTGAACGGACAGACAGACAGGCAGAATTTACAAAATTATAAAACAGCTTACACTACTTAATAAATGTTTTTTCCCTAGAACTAATTTCATTATATTTTCTATTTTCCTTATTACCATATTGCAGGGGAGTGAGAAATGATATTATTGGTTAATCTTTCATATTAGCTCTGAGAAACTAGCACTACCTCACCAATCATACCCCATTCTAATAATCCCCGAAAAGTATGTACATAAGTAACCGAAGTTTGTCCTGCGGCAACGGTAAAATGTGTTCACGGAATGTTGTTCTTAGTTTGTTATGTTTTACCGTTCCCTTGATTGTTTGGTTTTCCTGGACTCTGACGTTCACAAAATTCTTCCAGATTCGCCTCTTATTATGGTGCGGTTCGTTATTGCAAAAAATATATAATAGCTAAAAGGAAATGCTACTTGCAAATAGTTTAAAAAAAGATGCGAATCAAAAATAAGGAATGCATTTAAAAAAAAATTACGATAGAAAAGCACACAGATTCTTGGAACTTGAAAAGATGTACGTCTTTTTATTTATAAATTTGTTAAACGAATGCGTATCTGTCACCATCATTCCAACTTTCCTCGAACACACACGCATATCACTCATATCATTTGCCCGTTTCTTTTTACGGACATATTTATACACAGATAGTCCCAAAAAATGTAAATGAGTTGATTGTTTGGTTTTCCTGGACTCTGACGTTCACAAAATTCTTCCAGATTCGCCTCTTATTATGGTGCGGTTCGTTATTGCAAAAAATGTGTAATAGCTAAAAGGAAATGCTACTTGCAAATAGTTTTTTAAAAAGATGCGAATCCAAAACAACGAATGCCTATCTGTCACCATCATTCCAACTTTCCTCGAACACACACGCATATCACTCATATCATTTGCCCGTTTCTTTTTACGGACATATTTATACACAGATAGTCCTAAAAAATGTAAATGAGTAATCATGATGATGATGATGTCGTGGGCCAGCAGTGTGAAGGCCAAATTGATATCTGATTTTTCGGTACGCAGAGGTTGCTGCATTATATTCACGTAATAATCCTGGAAAGAGGGTATTTTTGCCATTATTTTCCGATTTTGAGTGAATTTTGTTAATTCCAAAGAATACACACTTTATTCCTGATGACAAAGCCACAAAGTATAATTTTCAGTTTGATTTGGGATATTATTTCATCAGAAATGATGATATAAAATTGACATTGTTGTATCATCATTTCATCATATTTTCTAGCTTGCCTCAAAATTCAGTTTAAAGTTGTTTTTAAAGCAAAAAGTACTCCAGGAAAAAGAGGATTAGGGTTTTCACTGGCTGCCTACCTCTACCTCCTTAATTTCGGGCTAGTATTTATATTGCTCAAACCATCGCTTTTATCTTTGTCCAATTTGGCATTATAATTGGAGAATCCCAAAAAATTCCATGTACGAATTCACAAATCACATACATACATCACCACCGACTTAAAAGTAATACATAAATCCTTGTGAACTCGGATTCGAAAAACGGGCTAAATTCATTGTAAGTCTTCACTGAAATAGCACTTCAATAAAAAAAAATCCAATGTAATGCTCTTATTTTATTCCATTGAATATAATGCTGGATCATACTGCGATTTGTTGCACAGCAAAAAGTCCTCGTTATACTTACATAGCACCCACATATATCTACTTACAAATAACTTTATACCTCCATTCTTGGGCATGTACATTTGCCTAAATGAAGACTTGGTATTCACCTGTGTCATGTTGCCCCGTCTGACGTTAAGAATTTTACAATAAGTTAAAACCGCTTGATACCAATTTTTTAACAGGTTATTTCGTGACTATTTATGTATTTTTTTGGGGGGGGGGAAATTAACGAGTAAACAAGCAATATTTGACAGTAAATCCAGAAAAAAAAGTATTTGATTTTTGTACTTTTTAATGCAAGAAATTATAAAATTGCACTGGAAACTACTACTTCTGCACTGAAATGTATATGGTATTTGGTATGTGATGAAATATTATTATGAGACGATGAAAGTAGTAAAATTATTTGGTGTATCGTTGTATGTACCTGTGAATGCTTCCATTGGTACGATATCACTTAAAAAATGTTAACACAACCATCACCATCCCAGATAAAATATTAAGCGTTTTTTTTTGTTGCTAAAAAAATGAAAAGCTTCTTCAAGTATACTTGTCGTTTCATTTAGTAAATTAATGTTAAACAACACGAGTGAAATGTTAGTATTACCGGTGTCCCAAGTTTCTTTTGAGTTGCACAACTTGCAACCTCGTTACTACTACTGTCTATTTTACTAACCGGAATCAAATGAAACAAATAATATTAAGAATAATAAGCATGTCATCGTGTTCCAGTTTTTCAACAGGCTCTCTTGATTTTCACCACTTTTCCAACATAAGTTAATTATTTAGGCCGCAGGGTAAATAAATTATGCTGCTATTAGGTATACACTTATAAACATTTAGAGAGTGCTACCAGGTATTAGTTAATGATGTTGACATCTCTCCCTCTGGTGTAATAAAAAAATCTTTGAATTTTAAAATGCAAATAATACTAAGCATGCTCAAATAAATTCAATGGAAAGTGTGAATGAATGAAGCTTAGTAGAAACGATTTCATAGAATCAGCAGCATTTTATGATATATTCATGTTTTATTGATGATGATGATGATGCTATTACGCAACATCCTTCCATGATTTTTTTTGTTTTTTTCCTTTTATTCAAGCTTGTTTGTCCGCTCTTTTGTTTTTTCCTTCGTTACAGCTGGAATAATAGTTTATAGCATGCTAAAGCAGAATATTTTTTTTACATAGAATGATGGTTTGATATAAGATGCATCTCACTACAAAGAAATTTTCGCATGACTGCACCCACTTTTCTCCATATTTGAGCTCTCTCTTCTGCTTACTTATCCACACATTTTATTTCTGTGCAATCAAGCTTAGCTAATATTATTTTTTTTCCCATTCAGAAGAAATTCTCATGCATTTTTAGATGTGAAGGCAGAAACAAACTCAAGGGGTAAGATGATAGGAACAACATACTTCACACTGTTCCCACCAAAAAATTTTTTTGTTTATCTCCGGGATATATGTACAAATAAAACTCATCTCTCACACTTTTCTATATATATTTTCATCCTGTTGTGCGAATTGCGAATGCGACAAATAATGAAGAAAAAAGAATTCATATTTATATCCTCTGAACAACAGCGAATCAGACTTGGAATACCAAGTAGGTCCTATCATATTTATCTACCTATTTATCTATTCAAAAAGAAGAACAATGCCTGATAAACTAGCAGGTTACATAAGTACCCGTGAACGTAAATCCGGGATGCTGAAGGATAAAGCCTTACTTTATTATCATTGCGTGCTCTCTCCCAGAATTTCTCAGTATTGGTAACTGATGATATCCTTACCTCCTCCTACCGTCAACTATTTGTTTGTATTTTATTCACAATTGAATTTTTTTTTTACTGTGATGATGAAATTAAACTAGTTGGCTTAATATGGTACGTTCAAAACTATTTTGTTATACCATGCTGCTACATTATATTATAAATAAGTTTATCATGTTTATGAAAGTGAGCGTGTATACTTGAGTCATAAGAAGTGGATAAAAACAACACACAGAGAGATTCATTTTTTTGTACTTTGTACAAGTTTTCTTAATATCCGACATGCGGAGAACTTGAGCCGACATGAGCTTGGGACGAACAAAGATGACATAGTATATTATAAAGGCGGACGGGAAACTTTCACCGGAAGTTGTTAGTATATACATGCATATAAATGTGGAATACAAAGTAAACATGAACTATATTCATTTTTCTAGCTAACATTTTTGTATGATTTTTTTCAGCTGATGAATTTCGAATATGGAGTATAATACTTCCTTATATATTCATGCATGCATTTTCAAAAGTTATGTAATAATAATATGCCTTTGTATTATTTTGAGGAAATAAAAAGTATTAAACTGGACTTGAAACGATTTGTGAAAACAAATTAAATCTAAATTACATGTTATTATTGCCTATTATTATTATTATGTAACTCATTAAAATTTATGAATGAGCGTGGTGTAGTAATATTACAACTTTAGAGAGAAAGAAAGGAAATCTCTAAAGTTCAGTTTTATATTGGACTCGGTGTGCTGACCGCCTGGAGGATACTGTACAATAATTATAAATATAACTCAAGCTTATTGCAATAAATTACTGTGCTTTAAAAAAAATTATATTTGACGTATATATAACTAGTCTCTAATTATATAAAACTAGTTTTTTTTGTGTAGAGATTCAAGCAAATCTTTATCTTTTATAATAACCACCACATGTATTATGTAATGTCACTTTTCAATGTCAATGTCAAATAATAAGCAACTTTGTGAACGTAGTAGCACATCATCGTTTGATGTATGCACTAAAATTCAATTCAATTTGTTCAACTTTTCAACTCTGTTTTTTTAGGAATGACTCTTATTTTGAACTTTTAATAAGCAAACTTTGTTGCACTTCTTAAGTCCTCTTTGTTCACCCAAAAGGGCATGAAAGTTTTATTCCTTTTTCTAAGATTCCAACCGAATAGTACTCTCATTATTTGTTAGAAAATGACAAAGACTGTGACTTGTTTGATCAAATCAAAATCACTTTTTTGGTTCATACATTTTTGATTGGTACTTAATATGAAATGTTTATCCTCTAGCCAGATTGTAAACTTCCTCGTGTGTCAATATATAATCCTTGTGTACCTTGTCCATCCGTCGTCGTTCAATAACATTTTCTTGTTACAGTACTTCCAGGCATCCTATTGATGTACTAATATTTATTGATGTGCATGAGTGCTTGAAAGTTCATGAAAGCAAAAACACTTTTTAAAAGGATATTACATCAATTGTCAATTCTCAGTACTGCCAACAACAGATTTTTTTAAAGAAAAGTTTTAAAAGTTTATAACAACAGTTTCAATATTCCATTATTATACGTAGCTGTGTGTAACAGCTATAGTTGTTGACTTATAATGACATGTTTGTCTGTCTGTCAGCCTGAACTTTTGACAATACCTACAAAACAAATTACTTCAAGTTTGGAATACAAGTATTAGAGGCATCTTTCATTGTGGTTAACCAATTTTTATAATTATATTGTAATTAACTTCTAGAGTCGGATTAGCACCAAAGTAAGTACGTATACATACAGTACTACATACAGGCAGTCAGCTCACAGTTTATCAAGATGTTTCTTTTTGTATATTAATTTTTTTAACTGACGTTGAACCTTGCTCATATGCATTTTATCAATGTGCATAAAAACCTATA
This sequence comes from Zhuqinia jingwanae, assembly GCA_027744095.1. Classification (NCBI taxonomy): domain Eukaryota; kingdom Metazoa; phylum Arthropoda; class Collembola; order Entomobryomorpha; family Paronellidae; genus Zhuqinia; species Zhuqinia jingwanae. The sequence continues at coordinate 5,815 of JAHZNC010002009.1, read as the reverse complement.
ATATATACATTACAAGTAATGTGTTCCCTTTCCTTTCCTATTATGTATGTATATTAATTCGATTCAAAAGGACTTGAAATGTTTTTAATTCCTCTAAAAGCCTGCTATTGAAAATTTTGATTTGATATGGAAAATCCTCTTCACTTTGTAGAAATATATTCTTCCAAGGCTAGAGTATACTTAAACTAGAATTATTTTTAATCTTGTGTGAGTCTAAAGGTAGAAATATGGGGAAATATTTATTGAATATATATATGTGTGTAGGAAATTCTTACTAGGAATGTACTGAAAAACAAAAAAATATATTAATGAATGGTTAGTCTTTGTCCAAATCTCCCTTTGCCAAAAGCGTTTTCGTTGCCGGGATTATTGTTTGGAAATACGAAAGTATGCAAAAGATGAATTGAATGCGAAAGTATTGTACAAGTGTTGGGTAAGCAGGGTTTTGTGTTTGGTCTAATCGGTACTATAGCAATGCTTTCTCATCAAAAGTCCGACAAACGGGCTTTTGGCAACCGGAGATTCTGTCAACGGCTGATACGTCTCTCTGGTTTACTTTTTCCTGGATTTCTAAAGCAACCTCAATATCTCCTTCGGATATACAGATAGAAACATACGTGTTTATTTTTATGCACTAAAATTTGACTTTAAAAAGTGTACATGCCTTCCTAGAAATGCAAACTTCGTCCGTAATAACAGCCAATCTTCACCTTTGTCCTGCGTCAAAAATACAAAAAACTGCGCTAAAAATTAAATTAAAAAATCCGCTGTTGCCTCCTCTCAGTGTCTAAACATATCTGCACGCACCGCATAATATACCAACATTTTAATTACCAACTTCCCAGCTCATCTGTGATCAAATGTGAATATGTGTAAGCAACAAATTAAAGTTTTATATTGTGGTTTGTGGTGATGATGATGATGTATTTATTTGCAAGTCAATATTGTTGAAGTTTCAATGTAATAAATAGCAATGGCCTTCTCAAAAGATTATTGATTTCTGAGACGAAAATGCACTACTTCAAAAAAAAAAAAACATGGACATGCATGTGGAGCTTGCTTATGTTTCATGCTTATATATCATGCTCACATTATCTGTTGAATAACAACATATCAGAGTTTAAGGTTCAAACGAGAAGTAATAAATAAAAATCCAATATACAGGATTCAAGGGCGAAACTTGGGACAGCAACAGGATTCCGGTTATTTTTTATATATATGTATTTATGGTTTCATATTAAAGAGCTGTAACTTACAGCATATAAGTTTCCAAGGGTAAGAGAAAGTAAAAAAAAACACAGAAAAGACGGCCAAAAGACTAGCGATGCACAATACACAACGGAAAATTATTTGGTCCGTCTCCAGTGTCATGTATGATGTATCATGTTTCCCAAATATAAACTTTAAATTTGCACTGTACAGCAACTTTAAAAATTTTCATTTAAAAAAATTCTGTTAGCTGTACAGTAAACCGTTTCCCTGTACCCATCGCCTTTTAGAACTATGTATGAATATTAAAGGGATAGTGTATTTATTTATTTTTTTCAAAAGGAATTTATTTACCTTGAGCCCGTTCTATAATTCAAGAACAATAAAGTGGTAGTAGTAGTAGTAGTAGTAGTAGTGGCACTTTTGGGAAAGAACCATCCGGAATCACGACCCCGACAACATGCATAATATTACATACCTATGCATAGAAACAACATGAATTGGTATAATCTTCTGGAAAACGCTAACATGATGAAAAGTTCTGTAGTTGATATGGGAAAAGACTAGAATGTTGTTTTATTCTTGTAGACTTAAGGTTCCAGAGAGGGCTTTATCTGGAGTCAGTCTGAAATTGACTTGCATCCTGCTCGCACACACTTTCTACAACACAAGGTATCAAGGTACAAAATAATCTTCATCATCAATACGCCCACATAATCAAAGGAAGAAGAGAGCATACATATAGGTATATCGTTTAAAAAAGAGTTATAAAAACATTTGAAACAATTATTCCTAAAGTTTAAGTTTCCAAAATCTACTACTTTTGTTAATTTTATTTGAAAATATAGACTAAGGCTTTTTTTAAACACGATTTTTTAACCGTTACAAAACTATTGCTTTAAAAACACTACGCTCTTTCACCAAATGGGGACAAAAAAATCAGAAAATTTATAAATAATTATCACGCAACAAAAAAAGTTTCATTGTTTGACCTACATTTTATGGGATTTATTTTTTGGCGGCAAGTTGATAGGGAAAAGAGGTTAAAATCCCTGTTTACTTGAGACATATATGTCGAGAGTGTGAGCTGTGTTATATAATAGTTGGAAGATAATTTTTTTTCAATGCAACAACACTTTTTGACAAAAAAATAAAACTCTTGGAAAGTGGAAAAGCGCAAAAATGGTGCGTTAGCTTGCCCCAATCCATCTAATATTAATACCTGGAATTATTTTTTTATCCGGTGGAGAAAACCGAGTAACATGTCATGTTATACTTGAAACGTACATAATACTCTACGTATACTTGTACATCCATTACACCGAGTGTTTTCATCTTGAAATTCCAAGTTGCTGCTAAATGTGATACTAGAACTTTCTCCTTTCTCATACCCACTCATTGTGTAAACTTGTGTGTATTATCCCAAAACATTCCCCCCAGTCAAGTTTACGTCTTCATCCATTCCAACAAAATACACCATTCTCCGCTGAACCAAGTAGCAAAACACAAGTTGTGACTCAAAACTTTTGTCGAAAATTTAATTACTTGTTCCATGAAGCAGCCTTTGTTGTTTTTCAACATGATCATGTACATTAACAGGGACAATCACACCTTATAACGGGCAGGTGATTAATTAGACCTGAACTGGCCAGACATTTGAATTTCTTGAGAGGAAAAAACAGCATAACCGAAACAATTCCCAAAATGCATTCCTTAATAAATGACAATAATTCTTTGCTGTTATTACCTGAGTGTAACATTTCAACTTCAAATTTTTCCGGAGGGATTGAGTGGTACGGCGTAGACGGCAGTAGCGGTGGTGAATGTGCTACCAACGACAACTCCTCCTCCAACACAACTTCTCCATTTGCTGCTGCTGAGCTACTTTCAGAAAGTTGGTGGAACGTTCTTGACGAAAGGTTCTTACGTCACAATTTGGGATGGACCATTACACTCATAGTGGCATACGTAATCATTCTGATCATTGGGGTGATTGGGAACAGCATGGTTATCTTGGTTGTGGTACGGCGCCCTCAGATGAGATCCGTGACAAACATTTTTATTATGAACTTGGCGGTGGCAGACTTGTTTGTTATCCTCTTTTGCCTGCCTCCCACCCTTTTGTCAAATATTTTTACACGTAAGTTTGATTTCATTTCGGATAGCTTAAAATTTTACATAGAAATACATATCATCATAACAAAATCTCAAGGTTGTTGTATTGATTTTTCTATTTAGCTTGGATGCTAGGCTCGAAAATGTGTAAGGGTGTGACGTATGTGCAGGGGGTTTCCGTGTGTGCTTCCGCTTACAGTTTGGCTGCAGTTTCCCTTGACAGGTAAGAAGTTCTAACCAAATTAGTATCAGATATTTTCCCAAATGAGTTTTTGCATCTCTGTATTTTTATTATTTTATTTTATTTTCGCAGATGCAAAGCAATTTACTATCACATGGAAAGATCTGGCTGTCTCTCCAAGACGCAGGCCCTTGCCACCGCCTGTCTAATTTGGATAATAGGCTTGCTGCTAGCCATCCCTTGGGCAGTGGTCTTTGACGTCACAGTATCTGAGAGAGATGGCCTTTCCTATTGCGTGGAAAGCTGGGAAAATGAGATGCACGGCAAGATTTACTTTTTGGTAGTCAATCTAATCTGCTTTTACGCTCTGCCGCTGGTGCTCATCTCCATCTCAAACGTGATAATTTTATGTCAAGTGTCCCACCGACAAGTGCCCCAGGACTCGGCCTCTGACGGACACATCAAGCGGATGCACAAGAAAACAAGATACGGCGTCCTCAAAATGTTGGGCATCGTCACGCTCACGTTCCTCTTATGCTGGCTGCCCCTCTACATGATCATGATGAGATTGAAATTTGGGAGCGAGATTGGCGAGGAGGGATCCAACCTGCTCAACATTTTGATTCCCTTTGCACAGTGGCTGGGTAGTATGAACAGCAGTATTAATCCGGTCCTCTACGCATTTCTCAACAGCAGGTTTCGGGAAATGTTCAAGTCCCTACTTTCCAGCCTGGTTCCCCTTCCTCACAAGAAATAACGCTGGTTTAATGAGGACCGGGACGTTTATGAGTACCAGATCGCCAACCCATATCTCCGTGTACACATCTAGAGCTTCCACGGTATATCGTAGTAGTAGTAGTAGTAGTAATAATACTAATACCAGTAGTCGCATTTCTGTATGTCATCTACCCCAACAGCAGCAGCAACAAGAGAATCATACAAGCTACCGCAGGCATCAGAGGATTTTGCTGGAAAGTAGTAGCNCAACAAGATAATCATACAAGCTACCGCAGGCATCAGAGGATTTTGCTGGAAAGTAGTAGCGTTCAGAATAATGGTGAAAGAGGAGGCAGCTCTACCGCACTGTTTCCTGTAGCAGCACTAAACCGAGTAGCAACAACATCCGCACTTGTTGAACGCCGAGTTAGAAGAGTGGATGAAAGAAGCAATAACAACAACTGTAATGTCAACAGTAATAGTACCAATACAACCAGCTTTAATGATGAATAAACCCGGATTGTATAAAAAAATATGTATGTATAATAAAGCAAGCAACCAATCTGAAGTATTAGTTTGACGTAAGTAATTTCATGGAAAACACGCACAGTCAACATTATATCAGTCTTACAATCCCAAAAGGCTAATAAGCCAAAATTTTGTTCAAACATGAACCATGATTCAAGTTAATTTAATATGAAATTAATATTTTTGTGGATCAATTTCTTTTAACTGGTTTCGTATTTTTTTTAATACAAAAAGCTTAGGGAATAGGACTTTTGAGAAGTGCTTACAATTAGAAGCAATATGTAATGTGAGCACTAACTTTGAGCGAGGAAAAAAAAATAATAAGAAAAATTTAACTTTGTTATTAAATCAGGAGGCCGACTGGTTGTTTTGTACCTTATTACATCATTCGCGAAAACAGTTAACTAATAATAACAGTGATCTACTAAAGTATACTAATCAACATTTTATTTAACTTTTAATTGTACTAAATATTAAGAAACTGAATGATTTTTTGTGAAAACATGGTACGGTTCCTTGCCTTAAAATATTATACATTTGAAAAAAAATTCAAACATGATGCACATATATGTCCTTGGATTTTTATTTAAAAAAAAAATACAGTACCGAATTCCAAGAAAATATTTCAAATGAGAATAAAAATGCATTCCACGGAAAATAATATAACTGCTTTTTTTTAAAGCATCTTTGCTAGCAAAAGGAAGAAAAAGAGTTTTTCCGCCAAAAAAAGTTGCTCCTTTAATCTGATTCATGGTTTTTCTTTTCAACCTATATTTTTTATCAGTATTATAGCTACGTTTATAATTATCAATTATGAATAAATGTGATGAATGGAAATTTAAAAAAGTCTGATATTATGTATAGGGATAGTTATTACGTAGTCTGAACTTTGATCTATGTAGAATAGCTGCAGTTGTATTTTCTCGTTATTAGAAAAAAACAAGAAGATAAATTAAAGACGATGATGATGATGAATCAGTTCAGTAGATTAGCTAGCACAAGTGTGTTTATTTTGGTTTGGAATAGAATATTTTGGAATTTTCATGTTTGTAATATTGATGGATA
>JAHZNC010002006.1:0-18952 GCA_027744095.1 Zhuqinia jingwanae | reverse complement strand
TGTGACCTTCTTGTTTTTGTCACGATCTCTCAGGTCTGTGGCTTTCCCCATCCTTGTTGATTTCAGTTTGTCCGTCGAGCAACAAAAAAATGCAACAATATATTTCACTAATGACTTGGTGGCAGACGAGGTCAGAAAAAGTTTACCGTGAGCAAACCGCTCCACAAGTCTCACGGCACAATTATGTTACTACACAAAACCAACTTGCACCAAGAAACCTATTAGATAAACGATGCATCAACCTTCTTTCACCTAAACAAATAACTTTTAAAATACGATTTGGAGACACAAAGGGATCTTTTGACGGAATAAGAATACATTTTCTAAAAGTTTTATGTTCCCCATTACTCATCTATGGATGAGAGACATGTCTTATTTATAGAACCATCACCAATATTTCGCCGGCGAGGATGTTTTCATAATAAAAAGTAACTTGCCCTTTTATTATTGTGCATTCACTACTACCCCCAAAAAGGGAGAAGCTACACGAGCATGTACAAGAATTTACCTGCAAGCTATGTATGCCAGTTTATAGCATTGGAGTTTGCTAATTCAAACTTCCTACGAAATCAAATCTGGTTTAATCTCACAGCGTTTCCTTCTTAAAATATACTCGTAAAATTGTAACGGCAATCCAAGATTTTCCTTCTCTGTTGCTCCTTCTGCTGCTGCTGCTGTTGCTGCTGATGCTCCTTGTGTGGTTCCCCAAGGGTAGAATAAAAGGATATATATTCCTTTAAGACGAAAGCAAAAGAAAACAAAAGAGAAGTAATAAGTTGAGAAAGAAGCCTTTTAAAATCTTTTCAAAGTACACCAACCACTACCGCTAGTGCGGCAATAAAATTTATGCGAAATCCCAAAAACTAAGCCCTGTAATTTACGCCACGCGAAATACTACAAGAAATACATACAAAACTAATAGTGTAAATACACCTACAACATAAACATATATCATGTATGCACATTGCACACATACATTTTTACATATGTGTGTGTGTGCATACTATCTATTATATTGATGTGCCCTTTTCCACTTGCTTTCAAAAGGAAACTTTTATTCCTTTCTCATGACTTGAAATATATAGGGTAGTGGTAGTAAAAGAGAACTGACATGCCAAGACAAAATGTTTTCTCTGAATAGGCCAGAGGAAGAGCCCGTGCAACATAGTTTACACAAAAGCTTGATAGTCAACCAACCAAGTCGAGTTAATCAAGATTGATAAAGTGGTAAACCTTACGGCATTCTTATAATATAGGGGAAAAAATTGTGTGCGGATGTATGTTTACAATGTATACTTTATATAGTTTATACTAAACGAATGCTTTCACTTGCTGTTGCTTTCAATGTCAGTTAAAATGTTCCCTACTCTTAGCCCTTTTCTCCATTTTCCAACAACATTGCATTGTACAAGCAATTACACACTGGTACGTTTTTGTCCCACACAATATTATTACCACATATCACAAGGGAAATTGAACATGTGTGCATAAAAAACCTAAATCCTGAGATTTCCCAATTATTGCGTGTCCATCTATCTATCTAGTACACAAGTAAAAAAGCTACTTTTTCCTACAATAAAAATTCTAACTTGTTTTTCAAAAAAAATTACGTTTTTAGCTAACCTTATTAAATATATTCGTAAGGAAATTTTTGTCGTGTCGATTCAATATTTAAAAAAAAGAAATATATAACTTCATATAAACTTCTGGCTCATGGTTCTAATACGTTGCCCTATATTCAAAATCAAACATTATTTTCATAAACAATTTCCTGGTATTTCGATAAAAGGATCAGTGAACAAAGCGAGAATAATGGAGAATGAGCAACAAAGAGAAGTGAAGTGAGCAACAAGAATAGATTTTCTCAAAGTCTATTCAAGTGAATTTACGGATTCGTTTTCCCTATTTATATTGTAATCTCAATCTCTATTTTGTATGTCTTATTTACAGTTGTATTAAATATTGTATCCTGTCATTTTTCAGTTCCATGCTGCAGATAAGTAGGCGAATCCTTACAATTTATAAATAAACTTTGACATTCGAATGATAAAGATCCAAAAAAAGCGCAATATACTGGCGTATAAGAATGCAAGCATTTGAATTGTTTGTTGTGTTACAACGTCGGATATTTTCATCTGAGAACCGAAATGTTTGAGGAATAAAATGTGGAAAACGGTGTCATTGAACGCTGGTGATTTTCTACGCACCTACTTAAGTCAGGGTGTTTAAAATTTGTGTTAAACCCGTTTTTTCCATTATGGGAAAAATTGAGTTTGATATTCAACTAAAAATACACATATTGGTGACAGCTGCAATTTTTTTGCAATTCTACTACCATTAAAGTTATTGAAATGTGAGTCCTCTGCTTTTATTATGGAAATTCACTTTGGCTTTTTTTACTGAGTATGTGTCTGGGCTTTTTTATGCCTTTGGTAATGAAAGAGAGAAGATGGAATAAAACAGATCTGCTGACGAGTCAATAAGCCAAAACCGGTGAAGCTGTTGTAGAGATGTATATATTCTATTCTATTCACCTTAAACTGTGCTACACAAACACACACACACACATACACACACAAAAGAGCGAGCGTTGTTGTGAGGAAATGCTGTTTCAGCAGCAACAGTTTATACACTTTTCCCCAAAGAAAGCTGATACTGTGCCAAGAGAAATAGAAATATTCGCACTCTCTTTTTGGGCAGAATTTAATTTGCAACAAGACTGCGTGGCGACATGGAAGTACCGCTTATATATTATATGCTTCTCCTTTTGAGCACACTCCACCACTGACTGCCACCATCAACCAACTCTTCCAACACTAATAACCAAAGTTTTGTTGGAAACTGTTCCTCTCTCTCTCTCTCTCTCTCTTCTCCATATGCACTCACAAAAACTCTTATTTTCTGTCTGTTGCTTTATGTTCTCCTTTCCCCAATCCTACTTTCTCTTTCCACCACCACACTTGTTCAATCCTCATTCCCTTGCTGCTGTTCCAAATACAAAGTAGCAGAGGAACCTGGAAAAAAGCCCTGAGACTATGGGAAATAGACATGCCAGACTTTGAGAGACAGAGGAAGGTAGAGTTGTGGAGAGGAGTAGAGCAGCAGCAGTTGTTGCAATAATGCCATGTTGAGTGAGAGTATAGAAAAAAAGGTATCATGGAGCAGCAGAGAAGGGATGAGAGAGAGAGAAAGAAAGAGAAAGACAACTCGCACTACTATCGGTGGGGCCAGTGAGGAAATGTACCTCTCATAATAATGGCTGTAAGGTAGCGTATAAACAACTCCTATAAAATAGTAATGTGCATAAAGAAATATTGTATATTTATGTAGTATTACTTCGTATTTCGTATGTGTTGTGTGAAGTGTCTACTAAAAAGTAAAGTTGTAATGCAATCACAATCTTTTTTTAAAGCTCCTAAAACGCCTTTATGATGATAGTAAAAGTACTAAGGGCACCAGTAATAATAATGACACATGAACATACGTATATATAGTATAGTGGTGTGGGCTATATTATGTATGTTATTATGTATGTAGGCATGCATGCTTGTTTATGTACAAGTGGTGGTGGTTGTATGAAAAGAAGAAGATAAAGGTACAACAACCATCATCGTATGGGGAGGACACATTCGAAATTCCCATTTTTCCTATGAGCCCATACATGAGCAAACTACAACATACACAACGCAATAAAAAAAACTGACGGCTCTACTCTTCTTTTTTCTTTCTTTCTCTCTCTCTTTCTCTCACTTTCTCTCCAAAACTTATGCAGCAACAGCAGCAGTGGTGGTGGTGCTCTAGTGGTTGGTTGGTTAGTAGTGAGTTATCTCGTGCACACGACGACGACGATGTTGGTTCTAACTAATTCAGCTCAGCTTTGCTTGAGCAAAAGAATATATGCGTAGAGAAAACCGCTCATCGCTGTTGCTGCTGTATGTGTGTGTGTGTGCTCATCGCGTGATTCTATTTCATATGGGTTTTTGTGTGCATATGTATGTATATATGTACGTGTGTTTGTGTGTGTCTGGCCATTTCCTTGGGATAAATGTAGTAGACTGGCAGTGTAGACTAATACTGACACTCGTACCATGCACCACACAACAGCTAGAGAACTGGAGCTAGAGTGGTAGCAGAGCAAAAGTAGATGATGTTATATCGATTCGAATTTTCTCTTCTTTCCCGACTTTGTCCCTTTTGCATTTACTAGATTGGGCTTCATGAATAAACTTTTTGATAGCAAAAATATTGTTGTAGACATCTACAAACAGCGTTTTCACTTGCATCGTTTCTCCTTGTATTGTTGCTGAGATGAGGGAGCATTAGAGATGATGACGATGACTACAGAAGAAGGAGAAAAAAAAGTCGTTCGACGACTACTAACCTCCTATATGAACGACAGTCAAGTCAACAGAGAGACAGAAGAAACAACTATTTAGTGCCGTTTTATATGCATATGTATATGTACAATGAATGCATAAATATGTATAAAAGATAAGAAACGGTTTTTTCCTGAGCATTTTGGTTTACTATCATCGCCAGTCAGGAGATGATTGCGACTCTTAAAGCTCATTTGTGTGTGCATTTGAGTGTCCCCGTCTGTAAAGCCGTGCTCTCTGCTCCTTTCTCAGCACACACGGCAGCTTTCAACATTACAAGAAAAGCATGCGTATTTAGAAAGTGATCATCATGATTTGATGATGGTACACATCACATCACGAAGATGAGATAAAAATGGGGCGAATCGCATCATCCAATGAATACGTGCTTATGGCTCACATTCAAACTAATAGCTCTGAGTATAGCTTTTAAAATGAAGCGATAAAGTTGTACAGTTAAAATTATTGAGAAAGATGAGATGGAATATTGAATACATTCTGAAGAGGCAGATACAGAACACGCTATAAACTACAACAACTTTTTTTGTGTGCATCACCGCATCGTTAATCGGTATAAAATCAGCTAATTGGCAATTTTACGGCTTTTGCATTTGTATAGCTTAACTTAAGAAAGTTGAAGACTTTCATTCTTTATTTTGTTGGAAAGGGAAACGTTTTTTTTTGTAAAATACAACGCTCAGTCCTTCATTTATTCCCACCACTTTCATTAAATAAAAGAAATCAAAGTATTGTAGTTTTAATAGTCGCATAATAATGAATTTTTTTCTATGCTGTTTCAATGAAAGGAGTGTATATGTTATGTAATTTCCTTTTTTCGTTTCACGTGATTTTTCACGCAATGAAAGCTGACTAATGAGGTTTTGTATAATAATAGCAAAAAAATTGCATATAGAAACTATGCAATTATAACTTATGTTTGATCATAATTTGAGTTGTCATTCAATATTATGAATGAGGCAGGAACAAAAATTATGCGAGTGACTCATTCCTTTTAAAATGTTAGCTTGAATAATAGTTGCATTCAAGTGGAAATAATGTTATTGTGCGAGCGGAGAAAATATACGCTTGGTTTTTTTTAGGGTATTTTTCCCAACAGGTATGCTTTCAGCAGTATGGTTGACAACAGTTGTTGTCCATTTCATTTTTTTCTCTACCGTATCACATTTCATGATTGTAAAGTATGTGCTAAGTAATACAGACTTTTTCCCCTTGTTTTTTTTGGATTCATTTAAAAAATGCTAAAAAGCTTTGGTAAATTTATGGCACCCGTGGGAGGAGAGGAACGCGTAAAATAGCAGATGTGCGGATTTTCTTCTCACTTTCTTCCTAGTAAGTTTAAGCTCGTTAGGAAGAAGTATCTAATAATGGTGTCTTGTGAGACTAGAAAAATTGTGCACATTCATTCCTACTTTTAGTAATATAGGCAAGCATTCGGATTATTCGGGTAAAAATATCAGACACAGAAATGTATACTCTATTTACAAAAGTAGCATGCGTACATGTTTATTAGCGTCGCTGTCATTTGATGCGACGACAAAGCAATTTTTTACTTGACAACTATTTGTCTCTCTTGGCACATGTCACATGTCTGATTTGGGGTCGGGACAGTTTACAATAGCCATCTAATATCTTTGTCATGGCTGATTTCTTTTTTAAAGTAAGATACACCAAGGTCAATGATTTACAATTACATGTTATATTTTTCCAAACAAAAAAGGTATGTTAAGATACATTTAAGGATTAACGTAACATTAAGTAAACTGTTCACTAAACATTTTTTAGTTAAAAATTAAAAACATGCAAGTGTCCTTTTATATTGTTACCCGCAAAATTTCGTCCTACCTTCTTTTCTTGACTGAAAGTTTTTGCGTTGGTTCTGAGTCTTACGAGATTGACGATATGTACATACATTTAGCTAAATAGCATGTGATACAATGCACATATATACAAATATCTTTAAAACTCTCGTTAAATTCATGGTGTAGCTTCGTCTTGTGTTTGAGTTGTGGTTTCTCGTCTCCAAGATAGAGTTTCGTAGTAGGGCGAATATTATATATAAATGCCTACTTCCACTCATTACAATATATGCACAAATTAGACAAATAATAACATGCCTTATGGTAATCATTCTGTACATACTTATAAATGAGTCGACAGCGGCTAAACCCCTTTTCTGAACGTGTATTTATGTCTTTAGTCCCCTCAGTATTAGACATTTTATATTCTCACATTGCCAATATACATAATACATAAATATATACGCCAGTCGATATACCTCTAGGTATCATTTGCTATTTCTTTTAATATATCGACCACATGCTTTCTCTTATACCCTCTCTCTCGCAAAAATAAATATACGGGACATTTTTCCTTGACGTGAGGAGAGGAGGAGAAGAAGAAAGTGGAAAACGAATCGACTGCATGATATAATATTTAGATGCATACGTACATTTGTATTTTAGTTTCCTCGTACCATATACATACATACCTAAGGTATATGATTAAGTGAACGTCTTCGTTTTATTGCGGCTATTATTACATTCATTTATCCTAGGATCACCAAAAGTGCATAGAAAGAACAAACCACATCAGACAGACCAACCTTACACCATACAGCAGCGTCGTGTTCTCATCTACATTTTCCTTTCATCCTGTCATAGAGGTTCTCCGAGCTTCACTCATATTATGTTTCTCGTCTGGGTTAATCATATATGAGTTTCCAAAGTGATGAGTTTCAATATGTGCTCGTAACGCTTTATCAACAAAAAATTCTTTCCCTGATATTTGCGTCAAACATTTTTGCTAGATTTTTTTTCTGACAATTTGAGTCAGTCCTTAATTAATGCAAAATATATTCAATTATTTTCTAAAAAAAAGGTGCAGAGATTTCCATTTGAATCGAATTTCTTATTTAGTTCAGTCGCATCTCTAGATATTACTCAAGTAGAAATTGGTGAGTTCATTTAAAATGTGCCAGCTGCAAAATTTGTTATTGGATTAAATTTATGTTCGTATTTTTCCTTAGTTGATTCCTGCAAAGCCCCTGATTTTTCAGCATTTTTCAGCATTTCTCAGCATAATATGAATATGACTTACCCACCATCATTGAGAAGGAATCAGTAAAAAAATAAAGATCATCATCATCATATTTAATCTCGATATTCGATGCATACATGCAGGACATATACTATGACGCACATCAAACGATACGCATATGTTTTTCATGATACGCATTTTAGGTAGTGATTTGTTGTGTCCATGAACGAACTACCAAGTATCAATGCTTGTTTACGTTGCGGCGTAAGAAGGTATGTACGTATTTGTTATTATGATGAAGATGAAATAAAAAACTTGATCAACTGGTTATTTTTTATTTAAATCATCTAAAAAGGTAAACCAGTATTTGATTGAATAATATGTATACCTATGCATGCATCCCGTGGCACTTTGACTGACGTAGTGCCATGATATATTCGCTGTATGTTTAATATGTATAGTAAGTCTACACATTTGTATTTTGGTCATCTTGACTCAACTTTAAGCACACATGTATGGGATAACATATTTTTATTCTTTGCGGATCACACGTGTATTAACATTTTTGCATGCTTTTTTTCAGTACTCACATACATCAACAAATAACATGTTGAAATATTGATCAAACAACTTTGACTATATGTTCCAAGAAATGGTATTATCTTTTTGTATAAGATTACCAAACTCTCAGTCGTACATCATTTCAAATTTTATACTCACAAGCATGAAGTAAACTAATTGAATTATTTAATTATGATTGATTTAACAATTTGTCAGTCGACACATTAAGCTGTGTCTGTTCTCTATTACGCAAAAGGCAGAAAGTGAGTGACTGTGTAACTGTGATCAAACAGAAACAATGTTGAAGCACAGAAACTTTGTGGCTACATGTTTAAAGACACTATGTGCACCAGCAAATATACCTACAAAACGTGCACCTGGTACTCAAACATTACGTCGCAACTGGTTGTCGACCAATTTGTCATCATCAGTTCATACAACTTCAAACTCTCAAAATAATTTAGTGTCCACAGTCAGTCCTAATAAGACACTTAACCTGGAAGTACGGCAGCAAGAAAGTATTGACAGCTTAGGAACATGGGATACCACCACAGATTTGCCCCTGGCTGTAAACGAGTCAATAGCGTCGGGAAAACCAATACCTTCCATTTGTGCCAGTTCAATCGGAGTCAGTTCCATGAAAGGTCGACGGACATATAATGAAGATCAGTATAGCTTCCAGCGGCTTAATGAGTCACTTTTGTACTTTGCCGTTTTTGACGGTCATGGAGGTGGAGCATGTGCAAAATTTTGCGCCAATATGTTCCCCAAACATGTATGAAAATCCTTATAATATACTGAGTAAATTTAATTACTTTTAACGGTAAAAATTTCAAATGAAATTACATCCTCTATTTATAAATACTCTTTTTTAGCTTTTATATCGGATTCAACAAGGAGCGGACATCACTACTTCCATACACAATTCCTTCCTTAAAGTGAACAAATCTTTTGCAAACTGGTACGCTAGTCAGGAAAACGGTAAGTTCCACCGGAAATTTCGTATATAAATTGAAATGCCTGAGTATGTGGATTCTAGGTACACTTTTTAAACAAAAATGTGAACCCAACCAAACTCTCTAAGTATAACATTGTTTCAGTTGTAATTATCGTAATCAAGCAAAGCTACTTTTCATAGTGTTTCTGTTCATTTGATTACTTTGCTAAAACATTTCAGTTTCTATCGTGTAACTGTACCGGTACCCTGAAAGAGTCATCATCATAATCCTTGACTACTACTCCCACACTCACACACACAGGCACACACAAGGGCTGTTACAATAGAATGTTATGATGACCTATAGGTTCATACACTGTTTCCAATCAGATTCAATTAGGTTCCAGCTAATTTAATCAATCGTCAACTCGTGTTACATGTACATATTCATCAGCAAAAAGCTGTAATTAATGCAGGGCTGCTGATGCATAACCATTGCGTTTTACTAGAAGAGCGTAAATATTCTCCTTTCACTTTGCCAACAGTAACTTTTCATCAATGAGCTATTTTAGAACTTATATATTATCTGGTAACATTTGCCCTTTTCATGTATTCAGTCAATATGGATCACAGATACATATATGCAAACATGGTACAAAGTGTGTGTATCAAAGAAAGTAAATATTAGTAAGTATATTTATATCATTAGCCTTTGTTCTTTTTTTACAGCGGACGATAGCGTTAGCTCAGGGTCTACAGCAACCGTGTGCTTACTGCAGAACAGTGTTAATCTTTACATTGGTCATGTTGGGGACAGCAGGGCCATTCTATGCAGATCTGGAGAACCCAGGAAACTCACTCAGGATCATGTTCCCTCATTGATTATGGAAAAGGTATGCTATGCAACGTAACTTTGTTTTATTAATTTGCGATTATTTATTTTATTCCGTTTTTTTTGTTGCGCGTCCGTGAACACGATTAAACCCTTTTGATTTCTAGTTGTTTCTAGCTGTACCTAACGCACATGTACTCAAAACGCTTACAACTTGACAATAAAAGTTTGTCTTCATTCGTTGCAAGTTGCAATGTTGCATGCTACAACGAATAAATAATTTCATATAAATATAAACTAATTACAGATAACAGTACCATTTCGTATTGTGTGTCTATTTGTCTATGCAAAAACAAAGGATATTATGAAATTACTAAAATTCTGCTTTAATGCTACCGGGTGGGATGGTATGCTTGTGGTTTTAGTGTTGATAGATCATGTTAGCGTGTTCCGTTGTTTTATCTCATAATCTGTCATGCCGCAGCTCAAAATATGAATAATGGAACAAAGATCTTGGTAGTTAGCGACTTTTTGGCTTGGCTTCTTCAAAAGTTTGAGGTGAAGGAGCATAATATCCGTCTGTCACGTTGTGTAATAATAAGTAATGCATGTATTATATATGGCTATGTAATATCATGTACAATCGTGTTTGAAATTGTGTCAGTGTTTACAGCTTTTGTATATACCTATATGAAGCCTCTTGTTGTACATTAAAACATCGTTACATGTTTTTGCACGAAGAATCACTATAAATATGAGTATAAACATACGTTACGTTACACACATACTTCAACTTTTCCTTTAGTTTCATTATTGCTTACATGCTGTCATTTCCTTTTTATTTTATCTTTCTTCATCCAACTGTCCCTCTTCCCCCTTTCCCTTTCAATTTGTATCCACAACTTTCTTACATTTCATATCCTTCAATTGATTTATTGATTTTTTCTTATTCTGTTCCCATTTTCCACGTTTTATAGCCATGCTCATTGTTTCTGTATCATTTGAAAAGAAAACTATTCTTACGTGTGTGTGGGTTTACTCAACTTCCAAATCACAATGGCATTCCTCCTTTGATTTCGTGAACACTTGTATGTGTACGCTTGGATACATAAATAAGTACTGCAATGGTACTGCTGCATAATAAGTGTGCAAGAGAAAAAGAGAGTGAAAGTTCACTTGTTGAAGTTCTCTGATGCAGTATGAACGAAACAGCCTCGCGTATTGCGCTCCTGCTGATCGTTATTTGTCGTTACTGGACCGTATGAAACCTGTTTAACAAAAACATAAAAAGGCTATACACGAAACCAAATTATATATAATGCATGTTTATGAATTCAAATGGTGTATGATGGAGTATATTGTATTGTGAATGTGTAATTGCTTTTTAAAATAACTTCTTCAAGGAAAAAAATTTACTGAAAATGTCTGAAAATTTTACAATTGGTTTTAATTGCTCGTATAATCATTATATGTTGGTTTATACAGGAACGAATAGAAAAATCGGGGGGTCGATGCAGTCAAACCAGAGTTAATGACAGATTAGCAATGAGCAGAAGTATAGGAGATCTGGATTTGAAAAAATTCGGAGTTATTGCAGATCCTGATGTACGAACGTTGAAAATTGACCATTCCCGAGATGCTTTCCTTGTACTAACAACGGACGGCATCAACCATGTAATGACGGATAAAGAAATTGTGGAAACGGTGAAGCAAACGAATGAGCCTCAGTACGCGGCAGCGCTGTTGACAGAAACTGTAAGTAGTCCAAAGTGCAAAAGTCAATTTTTGTATGAAAAGAAAAGAAAGGAGCTTCAAACTGAAAAAATGACAAGAGGGCTAGAAAAATGCAGTTCTCAGAGAAAGTAGAAAAAAATACGAAGGGGGTTTCATAAGTTTGTTTAGTTACTCTAATGATCATAACTTTTCAACTAGTAATGCTACTGACTGATCCGAAATTTTCCACGTAATTACCCTCACGTAAGATGCACTTATTCTACTTTTGTATGATATTCCATTTTCCCAAAATTCTGGCCTCTTACAAAAAAGCCAATTTTTTGGGAATGTTTTAAACTCAAAATCGGATTTAAATTGTCATCTTCTTAGAAGCTGTTTTATCAAGACTGTAAGTTGTGTTATTCATTGGTTTGAAACCCAATTTGTTAATGGCTTTTTGGCAAAGTCGAAAAGCATGACTTCGAACTGCGTTGTAGAAATTCCTGTCTATCCGATAAAAAGCATCTAGTATATGTAAATTACTAAACGAACTTATGAAGACCCCTTCGTATATGTGTATCTTTTAAATGAGATGTCTCATAGTAGTACTCCATCCCATTATCTGGAAATATTCAGGGGAGCAGAATGATCATAAGTAACAAAATTACAAGAGAGAATGAGAGACGAAAGAGGAGTCGTGATTTTTGTGTCAAAGAAGTAAAAAAAGCACATTCCATTTTTTCATCTCTAAAAATAACCAAGCCAATTACTAGATACTTTTCAAGCGTGTAGTAGTAGTCCGTGCAAAATTTTATGCATTTTTATTAGTGTAGGTATATTCTTTTTCCGGTATCCTATGTATATATGGTAGACGAACATAAAATGAAGAAATTCGTGCTAAATGAATAAAAAAAAGTTGATTGAATAAGTAGCAACAATAGGAAATGATGAAAATGCATAGACATTGTGCTAAAACAAAATTTAGGAATTTCCACCTCGTTTCTTTTTTTGTCTGCAGGCATTCCAGTACTGCTCTGAGGATAACATCTCAGCAATGGTGATACCCTTAGGGAGCTGGGGAAAGTACAGTGCAGCAGCAACCATTTTCCACTCTTTTGGCAAGAGTATGAATTTATCCAGCCGTTTTAGCTGACAATTCTGTTATGTAATTTTACTCTGCTAAAAAAGTTCTTTTTTCTGGAACTATTCTCTCTTCTCCTCACAACAATATCCTCTCACCGAATGAAGCTTGTTTCATCATTACGGAAAATGAAGAAAAATCGATGATTTCCAAAACTGACCCGCAAATTCTTTTATTTTCTTCTCTGCAACATCATCATTTTCCATCAGCATTCTTGTACTTCCAAGCTTGCCACCAATAACCATCATCATGACTTCTACACATATCACCGCCCATTTGTTGAGCGATCCTTGTGTATAATATAAGTACATATGCTTATAAAATGTTCCGTAGTTGTTGCATATTATGCAATCTACTCTGTTTGCTTTCTTTTTATTCAAAAGGAGGAAATAAACTTTTTTTTAAATCTCATTCGTTTTCTTCGTTATTTATATTTTTACTAAAAGTCTCGACATTATGTATTGTGTACTTGCAACATTTTTTTTATATAAAGAGAACATCAACTTTTTTTTTGAAGTTTCCAAAAAAATGAAGATGAAAGTCAAGCAACAACATAATGAATAATGATATATAGGGTTATGCTACAAATTACGAATATATTACAACAAAAATATATATATTGTGTATAAGTATAGCTTTTGGTTATATACATATATACATAATAGAATTAAAAGTGCATATATCTATGTACAAGTTTGTATTATATGACATTTTTTTAATTTTTGGTATACCCTTTTTGCATAACAAATATACTTTTTGTGTGCTGCTATTTACGAACAAATATTATTTGTGTGTATTGTATTGATACTGCCACATCATCACTGCCATGGCATCTGATTTTATAAAGTATAACAACATTACTCATCATCATCGTTGCTGTAAGGGATGTACATTGTAGATACCTATTATTATGTATGTATATTGTTGGCATTAATATCATCTCTCTAAACACTGAGTTGTTCGAATACAAAGGTTTCACTGTTTTCAGTTTTAACTTTACATGTATTATATATATGTATCTAATGTAATTTTTATATGCCTAAATATAAGTATAAACTTGACTTGACTATGTAATTATGTAAATATAAGGTACGTTTGTTACTCTCATATTCTTAGCCATCATCTCCTTAGGAAAAATAAGGTCTTAGGTAGAGAATGTACATATTATATATAATATGAACATTTGGAAAAAAATTAATTTCATGATTACATTCAGCATTTCAGACGTTCATATATAGTATTAGTGTTCTTATATATATATATATTAAAGTAGGTAAGTATATTTAAACTCGTGACGGTACACGCATACAATATGATGCACACATTTCTCATTTTCTCATCTCAGCACATGAAAATTAATAATATCACGTTCCAGACAGACCGACTTAAATGTACATCTAATAGTTAGTATTCCTACCATTTATTATTATTATTATTATTACAAAGTGTACGTTGTATATATCATACATCTAACAAATACTTACAAAAATCTTAGGAGTATATATGTATAAAATTTTTCACTTACTGGAGTACACGTGAGACAGAGATGTAAATGTAAAATTGGAGCATCACAAGTTGAAGAAACGAAGACAGCATAAAGTTGTAGAGGGGAGTTATGATTATATATTATATATATGCTTGTATTGTTGATTAGATGATGAAGTCTTTTGTGTTTCACTTTCACTTTGATTGCAAAAAGACGACTCGAAAAATGTAGAAAATTTCTGTAATCTAATTTTCCCTCACACAAGTACATACAAATTTTACCTTAAACAGAGAAGGAAAGTCATATAATAATATAGATATCTGTACGCATAAATACATAATAATAATACTATTTTTCATATCATATCATCATCACAACGTGACGTCCTGTTGACTTGCTGCTGCTTCCATTCAGCAGACATATTATAGTAGCATACATGAATTATTACAACTTTATCATCATAGATAATATAATAGAAAATGTTTGTAAAGTAGGGATACACACATACATTAATACCAAACATGTTTCCTTATTTATTATTGCTGTTATATAAAGACATTTATGATACAAGTATTTCACAATATTGCAGTGTTATGTAGACTGCTATTTAACGGCCGTAGAGATTTCATTTTCCGTCTCACCAGTGCTACCTCGTGTATCCGGTCGGTGTATCATCGTGCTCTGTGCTACTTCGTCATAGGCGATGGTGAAAACACTCTTTTTCTCTAGCATCTTATTTCTCCTGCTGAGATAGCCCACCATGCCTATCCCCGAATCATCATCCTCTTCAGGTCCCTTCTTATCCAACGAGCTGGATGGCTCAGCATCATCACCTGGAGGTGGATTTTCAACTGAATCATTAGGTGCGACAGCAGCAGCTGCTGCTTCGGCTTCTGCAATATCAAGCGTCTCAGCGCTTGATTGTGAAGCAATAGTCTCCTTTTCTAGCTTTTCTGGCTCAGGAATCGTATCCATTCTTTCTATCTTGCTCCTTTCACCAGCATCATCAGCACCACCAGCTTCATCGGCGCGATCTCTCTCTGGAGAATGGCTTTCGGCTGCAGCTTCCCTATATTCATCATCTCTATCATCTAGTCTCTCGTCGTCGTTGTAATGTACGTCGCCTTTATCTGTTGTACTGATTGTGGTTTCCGGCTGTTGAGCTCCGGATTCCCTCTCACCATCCGGAGTTGGTGGAGCTCCGTCGCTCATCATTCCGTCTGCATCTCTTGGGTTATATGAACTATCTGTCATGGCAGAGCTCGGTGGAATTATATTAATATCCACCATGCTCTGCATTTGAGTTGCGTCTTCAGAGCTCTGTCTGAATACAGAGGAACGACGTCTTCCTCTTCTGCTGTCCGCCAAGCTCTCTGTTGGAGGTGATTGTTCTCGCAAGTCAGATGTTGACTCGAGTGGAACTGCGTCTAAAGACTTTTCTTTTGATGTTTCGTCTGCACCTCCAGAAGGCTCATTGTCGTCTATACTTAGGGGAAGAGAAATAAGTGATGGCTCCAATGATTTGGATTTTTCACGTGGCAATTCTTCACGAGAATCTTTTAAAGAATTTTGTTGTCTTGAATCCTTGTGCTTTAGTTTGTGATGATGGGAACGATGCTCTCTACTATTCTCCCTTTCATATTCCTCTTTGCTGCCTTTGCTTGGATTCTGTTGTATATGATGGTGACGCTTAAGCCTCTGCTGCTTTAGTTCCCTCTCAAGCGTATGTTGTTGCTTGGTTTTTACTCGGCGCTTTTCTCGCTCACTTGTTTGTTGCGGTGAAACACTTCTTGATCTAGTTCCCGATTTACTTCGGGATGGACTTTTGGACTTGGATTTAGATTTGTACCGATAAGGAGACTCTGATCTAGTTTTAGATCTGGAAGGCGATTTGGAAACTCGTTTGTCCTTGCTGCGTCTTCTGGATGGAGATCTGGAACGACGACTGTCATCTTCACTCTGAGGTGTAGGCGACTTTTGAACTATCGTATTCCTCTTGTCGTACTCTTTACCTCTCTTCTGTCGACGAACCTGACCATCATCCTCATCTCTCCTTGTCTCATCATCAGATTCAGACTCAGACCGAAGAGTTGATTTTGACTTTTTGACACTTGAACGTGAATGGCTGTGTTTCTGAGGACTTGGAACATCTTTCTTTTTGCTTGTTAGCTCCACTTCCTCGTCATCCTCAAATGTGACATCTTTGGATAACATGCTTTTCGGATGCCTCCTTGTCACGATTGCAGCTTTTGGACGATCCACTGTGGAGCCCTGCTGTTGTTGCTCCACTTGGCGTTGAGAGTCGTATGGTTGGTCCCTTGCAGCTTCATTCAGACGGGATTGACTTTGAACCATTCCAGGAATTTGTTGAATGCGGTGTTGACTTCCAAAGGATTGCTGTTGCGGAACTTGATCCGATGGTTGCTGCTCGTCTATGTACCGCTTCATCAAAAACTCTTTTCCTTCATCGCCCTCGTAATCTCCGAACTGAAGAACTTCTCCCGTCTCGGTTCTAAGAACAAAACAATTCTTCGTATTATTATTTTGAAATAATAAATAAATAATTTATTATCTGGAAGGTAGTATATGCGCATGGGAGTACTGATTTTTAAACTACTATAGCGCTGTAGTGAATACATCTTTGCTACTGTGTTAATTTATACTTACCTAAAAAACCTAGTTTTTCGTTGCTGTAAATTTGACATTGCACGTTCATCAGGTCCCGGTGGGAGGCTTTGTGCAGGCCTTGCTACAACATAGCCAGCTCGCTGCATCTGGTTTTCATTGGCAATATATTCCTCCTGTGATCTTTTCATGTATGCATCCTCCACCTGCCCTGGATGCCCAAATGCAACACGTCTTGGAACTTGAACGGGTATTGCTACCGGCATGGGTATCATGGCCGCCTGCTGCATTGGCATTTGCTGTGACTGCTGTTGTTGGAGCTGCCACCTGGATCCTATTTCTTCACCCTGATCACGTGGGCGTGGTGGTCCAGGATCAAACTCCCAATCTTCTAATGCTACATCAGTTTCATGGGGTTGTGGACCAACCTTGCGACTTCTTGGAGGCGGGGTTCCTCTGTATCTACGAATACTTCTAGGGGATTGATGACTTGTGCGCCATGTTCCTTTCCGTTCATCCCCACTCCAAGCCTCCCTTCTTTGATGCCTGTGACCTCGTGCAGGCGGCGGTCGAGCAAATTCATCACGTCCATAATCAGCTTCCTCGTCATCAACTTTCTCAGGATATGTCTTATGGCGTGCATGAGGTTCTGACCGACGCCGTTTTTCAATAAGCAAACTTCTGCCAGAATGCTCTCGACTGTGTTTCTCGCCTTTACTATAACAGTGACCGTACAACCAACACCACGGGCAATACACACAACAGAGAAAGATGATAAACAAGAGGAGCAGAATGAGAAGAAAGGAAATAAGAATCCAAAATAATGCTCTGTTCTCAGCTTCGTATATTTTCTGAAAATAATGTACATAGTACATGTTTAATTTTTTTTAGCAAACAAAAATAAAATAATTCCAACGTCGACACATTAAAGTGATGAAAATTGGGTAAATTAATATGCTAAGGAAAAGTGATGAAAGCACATATCAATGAATTACTTACAAGTCTGTCCGTGTCCGGTGGTCCTGTTCCTACGTCGGAATTGTCGCCGCCTCCACCTCCAGAATCCCCACCGCCCGGACCATACACATTGGGAATTTGCGACAAATCAACTCTAGTTGGTGTTGCGGACACGGGATACTGAACTGTGGCAGTGACTAGCGATTTGTCGGAGGGTGATGAGAGATCAGCAGCCCTTCTACTCAGAGCCGTATTTGACTCTGAATTGTCTTGACCTTGCCGAAATCTCGCAGGTACTCCATCTTCTCCTGGGTCGGTGGACGTAGTCTCCATATCACTTTCCTCTCCTTTCACTTGGTTACCTGCTCTGGCATGTCGATGATATGGGGCTACAGTTTGAATTGCTACCACTCCTCCACTCAGCTTGGACAGCATGATTTCAAAATTGGTTTTGTTTCTCCGTATTTTATCCGGTGACGAGGGGAAAATAAATTGAATTTCTCGGGTCAACATCTCTTCCGCAAAAAGTTGTACTGAAGTTTCAGAAGTCATTTTGGGATTTCCTAAATCATACGCAGTCACCTTAACACTTCCGAGAAATGGATTATCTCCTTCCTTTGGATCCCTGTGGAACCCACCCCGAAGTCTAAATTCGCCCGAAATGGGGTCAACGAAAAATCGCGTGTCTTTAACTTGATAGCGAATTTGTGAGTTGACTCCCTCATCAGAATCAAAGGCTTTTATAAACAGAGGTTCTTTCAATTCCGTAAGCCCGGGATTGAGAACGGCTTGGTAAAACTTTTGAAGAAACTCGGGAGCGTGATCATTTTTGTCTGTTAATTTTATTATAACAACTGCTGTGCCCAAGTTTCGGGCAGTGTTTGGATCCGCTGCGTCGGAGTAGCCTCCATCTTTTGCCTCGACGTAAAGGCGAATTTCTACAAGTACGAAATTTAATTTTGCCAATTTTTTTCCAGAAATAAGTAAATATATGTGGATATAATAGATGTTTAAGCATGTAAAATGAATGCATGTAAAATTATTTTCAAACGAAGTACTTGACTTTGCACCTTGAATTGAATTACAGAGTGAAGGTAATGCAGAAAAGCAGTGGAAGGTGGGTGCAAATAATGAGAAATTGTGGTGGACGTTATATTGACACCTTTGAGTAAGCGTTCATGCCTAAATTACTAATTAATGCGTTCAACCCGTCGGATGAAATAAGGGGAAAACATAAACCCTGAACTATTAAAAGTAATAATAACAG
>JAHZNC010002005.1:0-40618 GCA_027744095.1 Zhuqinia jingwanae | reverse complement strand
CTGTTGTTGGTTCTTTAAAGCACAGTAGTGTGAGTATAGTGTACAGTTTTGGGAAAGGTTTCTTCCGAATATGCATGCGTTTTTGCGGTAGGGTGGTATTATGTTGGAGCATAAAGATTTTGCGATTTCTTACATATTTCATGCGTAAAGTTGTAGGAAAAGTTATTTGAATTACTATACAAGAATTAAAGCTATTTCATGATCTTATGCAACAAAAATGTATAAATATTTCTAAACTCCAGGATAAATGTCTATTTGTGTGATCAGCGTGTGGTATTTACCAAGAAGTTTGTAAGCTAGCGTGTGTGTATATAGATTATAGATGTAGGTAGGCACGCGTATATTATTGCGTATTATTGTAATTTGTAAGAATGAGTCATCATGAGTGGGCGTGCGTAGTAGCAAAGGGCATCCAAATTAGATTTTTCTTGAGATACATAGTTCAATACAATTGTAATTATAATTGGATTCTAGTAACAGGAATATTAATGTTTGTTGAATCCGGTCACAAGAAACGCAAAAGTTATTATTACTATACCGTTGTCAGTCGAGTAGTAATCGGGCTTTTCATGTTCATGTTGTGATTCATTCAATAAAATGTTACATAATATATTATAGGTACTCTATATATCAACCTACCTATGTATTTTAATGATTATACGTTGCACACCATAATAACGTGTGGGATTATAATGTGCTACTTTTGTCCTAATAGAAAAAGTGTGCTATTGGTCACCACACATACTTATGTACATAATTCTGTAAATAATATTTAAAATATAAAATCATGATATTTGGCTTCTTAAAACAGTAATGATGCACGTTATTGATCAAAGTTAATGTTATAATAAAAATTGTTAATGGTCAAGTATAAAAATAATATAAAGTCATGTTCAGGAACTTTTGTTAAATCAAAAGGTAAAACGGGTAAAAATATTATTACTAATAAACAATGTTACAAATTATATTACTACAATAATAATGTTACAATGTTACATGTTATAGTTGTAAGTTTTTGCAATTAGTGCTAAAAAATAGTAAAAAAAATGAAATGGTAAACTGCAAGAATCACGTCGTAATCTGACAGGTATGTAGATGATGATGATCAATTGATCATAGATGATAGTTTCTCAATAATACTATTCGTAAGATTACCTATTGTAAAGGGCTAAAAAACGTACAAGTTTTTAAGCACGTGAAGCACGTGGTCAATTTGTTTAATGCTTATATATAATACATAGGATATCATATTACAAATATTACAGTATTACAAATTACAAGTGTTGCTATTATGATGTATATGGCTACTACTGAAGATATATATATGATATAATATGTGGGATTACTTAAATTATTATTAAATGTAAAAAAACGTATTGCTTATATGTATATCAGTGAAAATATATGTACGTGTGTGCAAATAAACCTCAATTTTAAGCTGTTTACACATATACAGATATCGTTATTATCATCCTTAACTATTGTGTCGTAGATAATTTTGTAAATGAAACACCATTGTTGGTATTGTGTATTAGTATGTGTTACATAAAAATAATAATTAATAATAAATTGTTTCATGCAGAAAAAAAATTGAATAAATTTTTTTTGGAAAACACAAAAAAAGAAATGTTTTTTATTTTAACTTTTTATTATTGCACAGTTTCAAATACAATATAGGATATTTTTTTGCATATTCAACGAAATACAATACTTTAATATATATTCTCGTTCTCATACAAATTGGCATACATCAAGTGAATAGTGAAGACAAAATATAATATGCTACTCGCAAATTTTATTTTATTTTTTGAAAAAAAAATGTAACGAGCAAAACATGATATGCCTAAACTGTTCAAATTGAACAAAATACATCATGGTAAAACAGTACAGAAAAAACTAAATGCATATTATCATTTATTATTAATATTATTACAAACAGTTAAAACTTCTGCTGTGATAAGTACAAAGATTAAAATCACAAAATGGTAGTTTTTTTTCCTTCTCTAACACATTTAAACTCAGCAAAAATTGGCACAAAAGCATATGTATTTAAGATTTTAATCGCAATAAAAAGATACCAGATATAGTGGTTGTAATCAGGCATGTAGTACAAGTTGCAAGTTTAACAAACAAAGTAATTGGCAAAAATATGAAATACTAATCAAGACATTTTTATAAATAGGATATACATTTTTTTTGGCTGATTGATTATCAAATGTCAGCCAATTAATTAATTACTTTATTGAAAGTATCTTAAACATCTTATAAGTACACAAATAAAATATACATATAAATATATTTTAAATGCTACCTTTTTCAAAGTTTAAACCCTTTTGTATAAATGAGCATTTAAAAAGTAGTAAGCAATGAAAAACACAAATACTGCAAAAACAAGATAAGATATTGAGCTACTCATCTAAAAAAAATACACTGTTTTGCCACCGGCTGTTTCAAGTTTCAAACAGCAAAAAAAGCTATTAGGTTAATTAGACTTTTTTTTAAATGAAATATGTTGATACTTTTTTCGAATATAAACGCACATGGCTTGAGGCTATACAATATACATATATCCTACACATTAATATGTGATGACAATATAAAAATTAGAGACTCATTTAACACGCTTTAATATATAATATATATATTTATTAATTTAATTATATTTGTTTTA
The DNA here is from genome assembly GCA_027744095.1 of Zhuqinia jingwanae. NCBI lineage: Eukaryota > Metazoa > Arthropoda > Collembola > Entomobryomorpha > Paronellidae > Zhuqinia > Zhuqinia jingwanae. The sequence goes on along the minus strand of JAHZNC010002005.1, from coordinate 37,947 downwards.
TTTTTGGTATATATTTTTTTAAGTAGCAACATTAAGTTGACGTGGTTCTTAAGGTTTTGTTTGGTGTGTGTGTGGTCTTATATATATGACGTTTTTTGATTATTTGTTAAATGAAGCTGATATAATTTTCCATTTCTTTAAGTTGTATAATAATTATTATTGAAAGCTTTAAATAATCACACTGCCAATATTTTTCTTTTACCCACATTCTAGTCTGTTCAATTTCAATTATCTATATAAATGTATTATTATTGTATTTCTACTGACTTGCCAATATACAAAAAAGATGTTGTATTCTGTATGTTCATATGATTCTGTTATATTATATGCATACTCAAAATATACACACGTTAATTCGTTTTCTCGTGTCAAACTGAAACATGACAAGCTGATATTATATTAATTTGGTATATTTTTTTAAATATATATCATATCGTATTTTATATAAAAACTGGCAATTAAAATGCTTGCGATTTTTGGTGCGTTTTCCACATATTGTATTGACTCTCCGCTCTTCTACGCAATCTCTAGCCTAGTTTCTAAAATACAAACGTTTTTTAAAACTATTATAATAGTAGTATAACGACATTTCTTTTGAGATTTTTTTACTGTTACGCTTTTAGCATATAGCCGATCATCATTAAAAAGTATAAAATTCTTGTAGCTTTTTATTTGTTGTGACAAAGCGAATCGTAAAAATTTCAGATGTTGTTAATGATTTCAAAGGAATTTGAAGTGCTGGATGAACTAGACTTGTCAAAGTGTTTTGCATCAAACAGGAACTCATCTTCCGGGTCAGAATCTTGTTCATGATCAGGCATGGCTGGGACGCCGGGTGTGAGGGAGTCAGGTCCCGACGGTGTACTTAGCGCTGCTATTAGCTGAGTGGCAGATGGCATAAACTCATCCCTCTCTGGAGATGATTCAGCCGATGCTGCTGCTGCTAGCTGAGAGGAGGCTTGTGAAACGAGACTAGAGATCACTGCCGCAGAGGCGGACATCACTGAGGAAGGAGATGATAAGCCGGAAGTAACAAATGTCGCAGCCGCAGCTGCCATTGATCTTGTAAGCATTCCTTCGGTTAAGCTGGTAGTGAGAGTTGGGCTCAGCCTGCGAGATTTGGGAGGATTTTCTGGAATTGGGACAGGATGGGGGGCAGAAGATAGTTCCGCATCGATAGAGGAAGATGATGGAAGATCGGCTTTGGGAGGCTGACTACTACCTTTTCCTTTGGAAGCTTTTGCCGAGGTTATGGCCTTTTTGGGTACCTCGGGAATGAGGTCTGGAAACAAGCACAAATACAAACAATTACAAAATCATAATTACTTCCTACAGACAAATAGTCCAGCAATCATTTACGATGATTTTATAACATTCTTATACTTACCCTCCTCTTTAATTACACCATCATCAGATGGAAGCTCGAATGCTGGGCAAATCTTGAGCAAAGGAATCAAAAGAAAAGCTGCGTTGGAGATCACAAACAACAAAGTAACGAAATCCACTTGTGAGCCGAGTTTAGCCAGGAAAACCCACATGACGCAAGTTGCACTGCAGAACTGCAAAAAAAATTAAACGTAAATGAGATTAACTGCCACCAATTGAATCTAGAAAATTACTGGTCGACATTTCTCGTTTTATAACGATTTTCAATACTGTGATGATCTCATCAACATCATTCTTATGAAATTATGTAATTACAAGTTTTGGCACTTTATGTGCTTATTCATGATATTAAATTCGTCGGAAAATAAAAAAATATTGATGCAAATCCAAATCCCATAATAACATCCGAAGAAAACTACGAAACATGTTGTGCATTACTGTGAAACAATCAGAGTATCGGAACGTTTTACGAGAAATCCTATATTAATGTTTTAACAAAGCTTTTACAAATCTAAATAGACATCTACGTATTTGAAATTGTAAAGTCAAGTACTTCTTACTTGTCATTTTGTCATTCAACATATTTGTTTGTTTTTTTGCCATTTTTGCATGGTAAAAAGTGAGAATCTTCCAACATGTTTTTAGCTTTAATATTGGCTATAAATCAAGAGCAATTTGCAAAGTCATCCGATCCCCTCCACATTCGCACCGCAGTAGCAGAGAGATACAATAAACTCTTCTCTTCGTCGTACATGTATATATATTTTCTTTCTTTCTAGTATTCTACTTGCCAAATTACAATATCACACAACAACGTAGTTTGGTTTGGATTCTCCTGATGAAGTGGCGTGGCGTGCATTGGCTTCTCTGATGCGAATGACGCCGTCACGTTCTCTTTGTAGTTTTTCTTGGACAAGATCATATTTTCTACTTGCATTTACACTGATATATACATGAAGCAAAAAAATTTTAAACCCTTTTTTATGATGATGATGATCTATTTTTTTCCTTCCAGAACTTTTCCCTTTCTGTTATACAAGCTGGGTAGCCAAATGTAATAAGCAGTAAAGCACAAAATTATAGTATTTATGTGCCTATCTATTCTCTATAAAAAATGTATCGCATGCTCTCATCTTTCAAAGTCTAAGTAGATATGTACATCCGAAACCAAGCTCCGTGTCTGAAACCCATTCATAATTATGAGTCTATAAAACACTGATGGGACTATGAAGAAAATCACGCTCAAAAATCCATGCGAAAATAACAAGATGGTATTTTGTGTTTATTTCGTGGAAGCTTGTACCAACCAGCAGCAGCAGCCAAGCAATAAGCATATGTAGTATTCGCCAATTCACTTGCAAAAGCCAAAATGGCTTATTGAATGAATCCAAAGTAATAAGTTCTTTGAACAATGCTCTAAATTAGAGAATGCATCAGTAAAACGCAATCGTTGATTCCCTGTTTTCCCCGGAAAACACGCCTTGCCATCCCTAAAAAAATAACAACGTGGTGACAAACTGCGTTACGAAATATCTTCAGATACAACAAACTTTTGTCCTAATATATTTTTTCGTAAATACCAAAAAAAAATTGTGTAACAGCGCATTTTACAGACAAAATAAAATAGCAATAAACATAGTAAACTTTGCCTAAAAGACGCATAATGTATCAGACAATGCTTGAACGAAAAAAACAAACAAAAATTCTTTTTATTCGAAGTATTGAATTTTTCTATTAAAACTTTTAGCTGACATATATCACCAGAGACGAGACGACGGAAATGGAACCTCTCTCTCTGTATACATATATTGGTGGTGACGACAGTACATATTATCAGGAAAGTCACTTTTTACTTCTTTTTTTCATTTCCGTTTTTTTGTGCATTGGCTTTGCACAGATTTTCTCTGTTTTTACATCTATTGCGCTGCTTTTTCCGCACGTTGAAAAATATGATCTTTTGGCATCCAATAATAGGATGCATCAGTAGTCAGTAGTGGCGAAGTGAAGTACGTGTGTACTGTTTTTTTTAATGGAAAATGTCTTTGAACTTTTAGAAACAGAAAAACATGCTCCATGTGATATAGCTCAAATGTAGTGAGGGTACATAGGTATTTACTTGTACATTAAATAGTCCTACACAAAACAAAATTTGATGCCAAGTTAAAATAAAAATATAGACTATGGTAAAGTCCCATATCACACGGAAGAGTTGGAATAGCATTGATCCAGGAAATGGATGTAAGTAATGAAGTGTTAAAGTATTGGATGGACACGTTTAATATGAAACCATCACATTACTAATCGTGTAATATTTTAATATTGCGTGACAGTTGTTGTTATATATTTTTTTATTATGTAGGCATTTACCATCAAATGATTTTCCGTGCGCAAATTGATCCACATGCTCCATGCTTTTTTCACGAAAGTAATGTACTGTTGCTCCAAATCGTAGGAAGACAAAGTTACCCAGTCTTCATTGTCTGGAGGATCAACGAGTACCTCAGGTCGAATACGATGCTTCCACAAGTACCTCAGATAGTAACAGAGAGCAGCCAGGGACATGACGCATATTGGTCTTTGATGGGTTAAAAACCTGGGGAAAAAAATCAGTTTCAATAAAAAGTTTAATGACATTTATTTCCAATACAAAAGTAGGTACCTATGGCTATGAACAGAGAATGAATAATTTATGTACATAACATTATGCATGTTGTCCGATTATTTGAATGATAAACCTGTCAAGCGGACAAGTATATCAATTTGAATAAAAAATTAACTTTGAACTTACCAGAAAATGATATTGACAGATATCAAGGCAATGCCTGATTTATAAGGCCGAGTCCAGGACAAGATGCTGACTAGATGGGCATTCATTTTGATTTTGTTTACTATGCACGCTATTAAAATAACAGCAATGTTGAAGCTAACTTCTTGTTTAGTATAATTAAATCACAGCAGAAACAAGGATTTTTTTGTGTGGATAATTATATAGCTGGTCACTTTTTTTCACCTGATAAAATTATCTAACGTTCTAATGAATGATTTCAGATGATGATGTAACGTTTAGCGTTATTATTGGCCAAGTGTTTCCCAAATTGACAAACTGGACTTTTTACAAACTTAAGCTGTTGTTTGCATTGTCATTTGTTGAATCATAAAAACGTTAAATATATTATAAGTTGCACTCTCATCCAATCCAGTTGAATGATGTGTGCTGGGCGGTTTAGAAACTGGAACACTCAACAAAAAATGCTTTACGGAGGAAAGCCCAATTTTCCAAACATTCCAAAGTTGAAGCGTAAAAAAACAGCGTGGCTTGTCGTCCCTCTGCTTATTTATAAACTATGTATCTATTTTATTGTTGTAACATATATAAGAGCACTGATTAATGTATATACTTGTATTATACTTTGTATGACGACGAGATATTGACTACAAAAACACTGAATATCTGCTGCTGCTGCTGTACATTTGCATCACCACACACATGTGCGTCCTGCTGTTGTACGACTGATTAAGACGCAGCAACCAGAACCAAAAAATCCTTTTACCCTTTCTTGTACTACAAAAGTTTAATAGTTTATCATTTATAATGTAGTGTGTGAGTAGTAAACACACAAACAAAATATGTAACTTTTGACTCGACTCTCGACTGACTACATTACTTCACAAGAACAGTGCAGTAGAGTAGTCCAACCCACCAAAAACTGTTGTTGTAAAGTTATATATCCCTTCAGACTTGTAGTAGTAGTAGTAGCAGTAGTAGTGGTGAAGTGCGCTGAGACGTGATGATGATTAGCAGCGAGAAGCAATTCAACTGGCTCAAGGTTGGAAAGTAATAATGAGTTTCTTTACAATGTCCTTTCCATTTCCATGCTTAGCAGATACAAGGTGTCTGTGCAGAAGTAGATGCAGAAAATACGCACGTGACGATGACAATGATTATGTTAATACTTTTAATACTGCTACTACAGAGGACACACAGGCAGACTGGGTAGTTGTTGAAACGATTTTAGCGTGACGAAATAAAACTCTCTCGAGGAAGAAATGGAGTCAAGTGGTTAAAAAAAAGAATCTTAGTGTCACGCCTAACTACATTATCATTGCGCATGTAATGTGATCATGTAACGATTTATAATATGCACACACAACACACTCGTACTATTTAAACTACACTGATAATGGAGTCAAAGTTTCGCTGATTGTGGAGACTGAAATTATAGACACTACTGGGTACCAAGATTTATTTATTCGCAGAGCAAGTCAGACGATTTAGTTTTTGTATGCAAACTGACGCTGTTTGTGAAAAATGAATTGAGTATTGTGGGCCAGTTTCAGTTCATCATTAAAACACCTTTTACCTTCCTTATTGTAATTAGCCAATAACTTTTTAATAGATTTCACATAGAAATAATCTCTTTATGTGTAGCAAATTAAGCCTACACATTACACATATCTTATAAACATACCACTCTCTCATTCATTCACTTTTTCTTTTATTACATATTATTATTATCGTCTCTCTCTCTATATGATTCACTCATCATCATCAATATAAAAGTTAGTACATGTGTATAGTTTTTTTTGTTACAGAGACATGTAACAAATTTGTTTTGTATTTTTGTGGGTGTTGTTTACTGTTCCAACGTTGTTTGTGGATAAAAATATATATGAAGAAGACACATGTATCGTATCAAAATGATGATATCAACCCGTAAAACCACACACACACACACATTCACTCACACACGACGAACATTTTTGCGTACATATGATCCGTGATGCTACGACAAAATATAATGAAAATTGCAAATCCTAATTCAAAACTTTATAAACTTAAAACTAAACTTAAAAAATCACAATATCTTTATTTCAATTGAATTGTTTTGTTGTTGTCGTTATGTTTGTGTATATTGTGGATGGATAATAATTTTGTTATCTCCGTCGGGTCGGCTGGTGTTATAATAATTTTCAATAGAGCACAGGCCATACAAGCCAAAAAAAAAGAAGCAATGTACAAACACAGAAACACAAAAGAACAAACCACAACAACAACACACAGCAACAACAAGCAATAACCTCTTTTTCTGCTGTCCTGCTTGAAATTTTCTCCTCTTCTCTCTCTCTCTCTCTCTCTCTCTCTCTTGCAATAAAATAATAGTAATAGTAATCTCACAAAACGAAATATATCCCTTGTATGTAGCAGTCAGTCTCTATGCAATCGTATTATAGAGTGATCATCCTTGTATCACAATGACTCAGATAATAAAAAAATGAAATCAAGTTTCATTCGTTTCATCAATCCTGCTGTTTCTTTTGTTTGCTACTACTACGACATGATCCAAGCAAAAGCCCTTATGCATGCTGTTCTGTTGTTGTTGCTGGTGGTGGTGGAATAATGCTGGATCGGAGTAGTAGTGAAGTTGTTGAAAGTGGAAAGTATGGCAAAAGTGGTACGAAAAGGAAACTACCTACATAGGTATATTACCTTTTCATACAAGTGTATAGCATATTTGTATAGGGTTATGTTACATATATACATATGCATAATATGATGAATACGAGAGCAAATATATGTGTACAAAGTATCAGGTATCAACGAGAAGGCAAATATAGTAATGTAGATGATTTTAAATATGAGAGAAGCATGTGTTTTTGGCCAGTATAAAAAAGCCCTATAATAAGTTGTTACATGTACTTATCTATGCATATTCATTTCATATTGTATTACCTATGCACACTTTCAACTTTACTGTAAAAAGGAAGATAACAAGCAGTGGAGTTTGTGTGTGTGGTGGCATCATGGACTATTTTATATGAACGTAAATATCATCACATGGTTTGTGCTTATCCTATCCTTCTTCCTCATCATCATCATCATCCGTCGTTGCTTATGTTTCATATATAGGTATGTACGTACGATGCACGATACGACGATCATATATGAAGAAAAAACCACCTTTATAAACTTTATAAATTGTGAACGTGTGCATGTACCTATATTGCATGATGTGTGCACTTTTAGTTTTTCATGAAAAGATTTTATTTTCTGAAGAGCACTCACTCTCTTCTCTCAAAAGACTTTTCACCTTTTTCATTTATTGCCTATCAGAGTTGCTCACACAATGAGAATGCGAGAGAAGCATAAAACTTTAGGTATGTACATCGTCATCATATAAATATTGCATCCTTTGTGCATTTCATTCAGTTTGCTATATTAGATATGTATGTATTGCTGCTTACATGCCAAATTGATTTATTCCTGAGAAAGAAAGGAAACAATTATTAAAGGTGTATATATATAAATGCTGTTGGTCTTGGCCACTGTAGTATGCTTTGTTTGCTTAAGCTAGTATAGTACAGTAAATGTTTTAATGCGTAGTAGAAGGAAAGAAAAAAAACCTGCATTGGGTCAGGTGTTGATTAAATGAGATGCTTATCAAGAAAATGCTTTAAAAATCATGCAATTTAGAGCAGGTTAACAAAGGCAGGCAACGCAAGTTGGTATAAGCTTTTGTGGTGATATTGTTATTATTTGTTGTTGTTATTGGGCTCGTTGGATACACAGTTTACATGATGAACGAAACAAAGTACCTGAAAAGTTAAGGAAGATAAAACAAAACAAAAAAAGCGTCTCACTCGGTAAACTAGTATCGTACGATGATGCAAAAATGATGATGATGACTGATGACGATAATAACGTAATGGTGAATGGTAGAGACTCTATATCAGCTAGCGTGACTGAGAGAGGATACCAAAAGCCCGTTGGGGATGGCTGATATTATACTAGAAGACCAAAGCTTTATCTTGTAACAGTGACAGTGTGCTGCTATTTCTGTCTATTTTAGGTATTGTATTAAAAAAAATATATATTTCTCAGTCACTACATATGTATATGCAGCTCTCTGGCTACTAGCTTTAATGATTATATTATGATAAATTCATCGCCAAGAAAATCTTGCCGAGAATCAAGCGGCTATATATATACTACCATTCATCATAATCATATAGTCATGATCAATTATTGTAACCCTTAATGTAAAACGATGAGCGCATCACCGTCATAAATTACTGTGTGCATACCTAGTTATATAGTCTGGCATCGCACAGGCAGACATGATATTCTAAATCTTCATATAAAGCACAAAAAAATGTTGTTTTTATTCGTAAACAACAACGTTGTTCATCTGCTCTCATCGCGCTCACTCTCGAGCGTTATTTTTATTATTGATTCACCTTTCTAGTCAAGTTGAAAGTTAATATTTAACATAACATGAGATAAAAAAAGTGAGATGAAATTAGATTGGTGAGTTGCAGAGGCACGGCTAGATATAGATAGTAGAGTTGATGTTGTTGACGATATCTTACTGTAAAGCTCTGAGAATGCCAAACAAAATTCACTTCATTTTGATGAATAAAATATTTTTTTTGCAAACTACGTAGAAGGGTGTATACTCAAGAATAAGGATAAAGATAAACATTACGACTTTGATGATCCGTACAAGTAGGTATATGCATGTATATAGAACCCATCAACAACATGTAACTTGACTCCAACTGGAAGAATTAATTTGGGAAATTGGTATGCAGCTTTTGGAACATAAATCTGGATATAATTATAAGTATATTTTTGTCGTCGTAACTTTTGCAATATGTTATTGTTATTATATATGACAACTTATAAAACTATATGTTAAACATAAAGTTCGTAGTTCGTATTTTCTATCATCAAGCTTATATTTTTTCAAAAGTATGTGTATAATGACTGCTTTGACTGGCTAGACGCCATTTCCGTAAGCTATAAAGATAAACAGGATACTTTTCCTACTTATAATTGAAAAGAAATCCATACCATGAGAAAAGACAAGCTGTATAATGAACAAAGGCTGTATTTATTCATGCTTTTACTTGTAACGCTTTTCTGAAAAGGATTATTCTTATTGTACAGCTCTACATAATGTAGTGGATGTTTCACACAGAGCTGTTACATACAAGTTTAAAGAAAGGAATTTGCAATGCTAATTCGTAACTGCCATTGTTCAACTAATAAATACATAGGATAAAAAAATTTATTGACAAGTTGTCAGTCCAGGAAAATGGGGTAACATGAATAGGTATGCACATACCTATATAGGAAATAATTTCTCATGGAATTGGAATGCAAGCAAGCAAACTTAGGATGGGTTTGCGTGGTTAACATATCGGTATTTAACGAGGAGTGTAACATAAATCCAGGAATTTCATAAGCTACAACTGGAATTTTTAGCCTTTGCAAACAAAACAACAACTCTTGTCTTTTCAGAGTTGCTAACTTTTACACACATTCAATTTTTCGACTGGATCTGTATTCAGCAGCAGCATGAGAAAATCTCACATGTTATTTTCAAGTCTCCTATATACTACAGAAGACTCCACTGTCTGTATACTACACTTGCTTTGTATTATAGGTGGATATTGTGGATTTGTAGGAGTATATGGGCATGGATTAAATGTACAATGAGATGTATCATGTGGGTTGCATTGTGCGCAGATGGGAGGAAGGATGCCGCCAACGAAAACTTGCATTTATTCCACTTTCCTAAATAAAACAAGTTTGGAATTGTGAAGTTAGTTTGGAAACTTAAATTTTTATTCACGGCCAATACAGGATCTTCCCTTACTGGTGTATAAAAATCAACGTTACAAAGATTTTATTGACGTTTAAGTCTATCAATCTGATTGTAAATCCAAACTTTAAAAAAATATATTGTTTTCCAAAGAAAATTCTCATATATACATACTTAAGGACCAACAAGCAAAATGCCACAAGTAGGGGAATTTGTGTTTGGTGGATCTTGTTTAAATATCCGAGATCCTCAGGGGTTATTTTTCCACATTCCTAGCGGGTATGGGTATGTCGTCCTCACTGCAGTTGGCTCATTAGTGATGGTTTCATGGAAGGCTTATCAAGTAAAACAAAACCATATTTTTAAAACTGCTATCATAAAGTTATCTTATAATGAATTGTTAATTTGTATGCATAAATTTGTTCTGTTTTATAGGTTGGTAAAGCGCGCAAAGAGTATAAAATCTACTACCCAATCATGTACTCACCCGATAACAATCACTTCAATTGCATTCAAAGGTTAACATGAAGATAAGATTTATAATGGTTACATATAATATGCATGTGTGTTGCTAAAACTTTCTTTAGACATGTAACAAAAATATTCATGCTTTGTCAAAATAGAGCACATCAAAACACGCTAGAGCAAATGCCATCATTTCTCACTCTGTTGTCAATGGGCGGTTTGGAAATGCCCGTGTTCTCAGCTATAGGAGGTGCTATTTGGATTGCTGGACGTGTGCAATATGCCAAGGGCTACTACACTGGAGATCCCAGAAAGAGGTGCAGTTTGAAACACCTGTTTAAAAAAAACATGTAGCAATTTAGTGGTTGTGAGGTGCGTACACACCTGTTAATTTGTCACCTGCAAGTTTTATCTAAGATTTTTTTATTCCAGAATGCAAGGAGCTTTCGGCTACATTGGTCTCATCATGATGCTTGGTGCCACCACCAAGTTTGCTATTCATCTTCTCAAGGGACAGTAAATTGGAAACTTTGCTCTTCTCCACAGCAAGACACGTTAAAGAAAAATTTACATAACACAAAATTGAGTATACACACGTGTTCGTAAATATTAGAATAAAATTTTTATTGCCATATAAAATTCAAAAAAAAATACTTTCACATATATATTATAATTATAATATATATCTGCAATAAGTAACAAGTATAGTTGGTAAATGTCACATTATAAAAATATTCCGTTTCCAAATATTTCGAAAATCTAAAAAAAAATTACCTTATTTGAACGAAAATACCTGGTTAAATTATGAACTTGTAATAACGCTATTATGTCTTTCTGCGGTACATTGATTAAAAATAATTACACGATTACAAAAACAGGTTTTGGATAGAAAAAGTTTCATTTTTTTAATTGCTACTCTTTCTTCCAAACTTAAAATCTTTATCATGGCTTAAAATTTTCTCATCGTTTGGGTTTGTTAGTCTGATTATGATACATTTTAGTGACTTATTATTACTTTTAGTATAGAAATTTAATGTTAATCTAATTTTTTGTTTTGTTTTTTATTTCGTTAATTTTTCGTACCTGACTAATTTATGTTGATTTTTGTAGCTCAACTGCATTTAAATACAATAGTCATACAGAACGTTATAGACTTTTCTCAAAGAGGCAATAATAATGTATATAGTATTGTTTTTGTAGTCTATGTACACTTTTGTAAAATAATTTATTGCAACTTAATTATGCACAAAATATAGTTTATTAAAAAATTATAGTTGGTAAAATTAAACATGATGTATAGTTTATATAGTAGATGTGTATGTTACATTGTTACTGCATAAAGTTTAAAATTATTCATGAATATCACACAGAATTCATTAGCAATGCGCTTAATATGAGCTGATTTTCCATGCACTTCTTGTGTAATTGTAAATCTTGGGCTTTCAATCGAATAGTTAATAATAAGGCAAGCTAACAATAAGCGTCTATACTTTTCCGTTACATATATAATATCACATGTGTGTCCATGATTGGTTGACTGAGTCCAGCTTTTATTCTAGGCTTATTATTATGAGTGTCTCTGGCTTCACACACTTATATTTTCCATTGTGATGTCACCCAAAATGAACAGACTGGACATGAGACGAAATATGCCAATAACAACATGCACCACGGATCTATCTTCTAAACAGAGAGAAAAATCCTGATTGCGGTGAAATAAAATTGTAAATCTGTAAACAGTTTACTCGAAAGTCAATAGGGGAGGCATGAGGACAAAATTTTCTTAATTGGATCAAAAGAGGACTGAATTTGTCCATAAAAGGACAACGTGGTGGAGGTATGGAGGAGGAGGATGGACAAATGAATATAATTGAATTAGTGGAGAATATTATTGGCAATGATGCTCACATTGTTCTCTCTCTCTCTCACGCCGTATATTGTATTAAGATGTGATGACGTATAAATATAGTTTTTGTAACACCACATAACACACACAGCTTAAATATTACTGCACCTCTTTTGCATATAATTTGTTGACTATATTTTCCATTCCTTTTCATATCTTCTTCTTCTTCCGAAAGAGAGAGAGAGAGAGAGAAGAAAAAATAAGTCCTGTAAATGAAAAACAATGTGTCTCTCAATTCCGCATGTTTTATGGTTACGCTAATTCTGATAACATCCATAAATAATGCTTTGGCATGAAATTTCATGCGGGCAACTAGCATACTTTACTCATTTGCTCGTCTGTTCACGTTCGCACTGGTTATAACCCTTGACGCTGTTTCCTGTTTGTAGAATTGAAGGTAAAATTTGAAAAGTGAATACTGATAAATAAATAATCTTAAGCAACAGCAGCAATGTCGTGTTTCCTGTCTGAGGAAGCAAAGGAGCAGAAGAGGATAAATCAAGAAATTGAAAAATCTCTGAAAAGAGATAAAAAGGATGCGAGAAGAGAGTTAAAATTGCTTCTGTTGGGTTGGTGGAAAAATTACAGTGCATATCTTTGTTTTGTTTTTTTTTGTTTTTTTTGTTAAATGAAGGGTTTTGCTTGTTGTGGGATAGGTACCGGAGAATCGGGAAAATCCACTTTTATTAAGCAAATGAGAATTATTCATGGATCCGGTTACTCGGAAGAAGATAAGAAGGGATATACCAAGCTCATCTTTCAAAATATTTTTATGGGAATGCAGTCAATGGTTAAGGCAATGGACTCATTGAAAGTAGCTTTGGAACATGATAATCTTCAGGAGAAATCAGATGAAATCAAAGACATGGACTACGAAACTATAACAGAAATGGGAGATGAATGGGTTCAAACTTTGAAAAATCTGTGGGCCGACAAGGGTGTTGTGCAGATCTATGACAGAAGAAGGGAGTACCAGTTGACGGATTCAGCGAAATAGTGAGAAAAAAACTTCAAATTGCATTTAAAACTATGTCGTAAAAAAATTAATATTATTCTTCTAATCAATTAAATCATAGCTACTTGAGTGATTTGGACAGAATTGGAGCGCCAGGTTATTTGCCCACAGAACAAGACATTCTACGTGCTCGAGTACCGACAACCGGAATTATCGAGTATCCATTTGATTTAGATTCAATCATTTTCAGGTAATAAAGCTAAGCAAACAATACTCTTAAATCGAATGGGCATATAAAACAAAATAAGAAAGAACTCGCATGTTTTCAACCACATAAAATTCTAGGATGGTAGACGTTGGTGGACAGCGATCGGAAAGAAGAAAATGGATTCACTGTTTTGAAAATGTAACATCAATTATTTTCTTGGTGGCTCTCAGCGAATATGATCAGATTTTGTTTGAGTCCAACAATGAGGTATTTATTTCGAGACATTATCAAGATTTGTCGCTTCCGTTGCAGTAATTAAGTTATTCATGTTTTACGAAACATTGTCCGAACAAATTTTTCTAGTCTGAATTTATATTACATTTTTTACAGGAAATAAGATTTTTTTTCTCTTTTATTTTGTAGAACCGTATGCAAGAAAGTATAGCCTTGTTCCGGACAATTATCACACAGCCATGGTTTGCCAGCTCGTCCATCATTCTTTTCTTGAACAAAAAGGATTTGCTCGCTGAAAAGATTGCGACTTCTCACATTGGAGACTATTTTACAGAGTATCAAGGTACATTTATCACATGTGTATGCATCATTATTATTTCATGTCACATAATATATATCTCACATCATTTGGCTTGCCAATCCGCAATCCATGCTTTACCAACGCGTACATAAATATAATACTCAAATCGCTCACGTTTTTACTGGTGAAATCCTACTAATGGCATATCATAAATTATTATTATTATTATTTGGATCTTTTTCATGTGTTCTGGGAAATGAAATGAAGCCATATATATAAATTTAGGTAGCTTGAATGGGGTGCATTATGTTCATGTGTTCACTTTCCAGTACCCAATATTAGATAATTGCCTTTACTTACAATGGTAGTATGGTATTAGAATGGGGTACCGAGAAAATATTCCTTTTCATGTGCAAATTAACATATATTATTTATTTTCATGTGCATGGGCAGGATTTTGATATGAAATAGATATTCTTACAGATAATAATATGCTTCCTAGTAAAACCATAATATTCTGTATAGTAATAAATACATCCATCCCCATTATCAGAAAATTCCCACAAAAAAATCTCATAAAAAGGAAAATCCTATCAATCTTCGTGTTTACTACGACAGAACTATAGTCGTGCATTTTACATGAGCCGTTTCAAAGAAAATGGAGAAAATTGGATTTTCTTTAATGAAAGGAGCAAAAAACAGTGAAAGGGGCTCGCATTTATGAAAACTTGATAGTTTTTAGCTATGCTTTCTTATAACATGGTTAATATATTTTTTTTGCGATGATTTTTTTGGACAATAATTAATCCTAGGTCCAAAGCTAGATGACGTGGCTGCTCGTGAGTTCATTCTTCATCGTTTGTATTTAACTCAAAATCCGGATCCAGATAGAATGTGCTACAGTCATTTCACTTGTGCTACAGGTAATCCAATTCTCATAAACTTGAGCTAATTGAAATGATAAGAATAATATTATCAAGACTTAATGATTTTGTTTCTTTTTGTGCTTTCACCCAGATACGGAGAATATTAAGCTTGTATTCTGTGCCGTGAAGGACACAATCATGCAAAACGCTCTGAAAGAGTATAACTTGGCATAAAACTTTATTCAATTCATAGGGACATCAATACTAATATCCCCACTCCATACATTATTATTTATTTATTTTTCAAAGTCATGCCTGTTTATAATTATTATGTACTTAATGATCTCCTTTTGCATCTTGTTCGTATTTGCTGCTAGTAATGAAACTTAATCATAATTATTGTACTATTTATCTCAATTCGGAGTTATATAAAGAACCTGGGACGTCATTAATATAGATATATATAAGTCATTACAAGATTTTGTTTTGCCATTATAATTGTGGTTATCAGATTTTTCTTATCCCTGTGCCCAAGGCTCATTGATACCCGGAATGAATGATATCCAATAGTCCGAAAAGATTAAAAATTGATTCGAGTATAAGGATTTACTTAAACTGGTGAGCGTTTAATATTATTTCTATGTTTAGCAAATAAACTATTGTAAATAGTATGTGTATATCACAACAATAAACAAGAAACCAAACTGCCTGCCTCTGCTCAGTCCAATGACCGTTATTGCATCTCTATATTGCATTCTTTATGGTAGTTCATGAACCACTAATATTTTTTTTATCCTGTCTACTATTATCACTGTATGAATGAAGGTAATCAAGAATCAATTGATTTCTGCTTAATGTTCCTTGACTAATATGTAATGCAATGCGTTCCATGTTAATGTCACGCACGTAGTATAATGGATCTGAATTAAGAATCATGATATGTGATTCATTCATAAAAATCAATCTAATATCCATAATTCTGTTTCCTGCAATTCAGGCTTAATGAAGTTCTAGGGATGGGATTGTGATGATGATGATGATGATCGTTTAACTGTCCATGACTTTGGCAATAATTTAGTTCATGGCGTGTACCCGTTTTTATGAATAAGTTGTGTCTCCTCTCTGCAAATGATAATGTGGTGGTAGTGGTATCTTATTTACACTTGCACTTAGGATGATGCTAACTACCCGAAGGATAACAAGTGTGCTTTAACGAACCAAATAAAAAATTAGACACTATAATTTTAAATATTACCTACTAACTTGTTGTTCTAATAAATTGTTATCATTAACTAATTTTAAGAAATAATTATATCTTTGATGTGGTACTAGCTTGGTACTCTTTTATCATTTTTCTTTGGATAAAATACATGGTCGGAAATTATATTTACAAAAATCGTTGTACAAAAAGCGAACTTTAAAAAAAATCTTACATATTTACAAAAAAATCACAACATTTACAGTCATGTCAGCAAATGACAGCACACAAAATTCTCCAACAAATATACACGATTTGTATTAATAGCCTGGTGTATTTTTTATTAGCGCATCTCTAAAGTATTTATTGTGTTACTCAGTCTTCTTGTACTTTTTCCGTGTTCTTGAAATGTATTTGGCGACAAAGAACTGGGCAAACATGATCCATAGTGAGAAGTATGTCAGCAGACTGAATGCAACTGACTTTGGATTTCTGGAGCAGATTCCACCTTGGCCTATTGTTAATAGGGACAAGTTCAATAAAAGTAAAATTTTCAAATCCCTTTAAAGTAGTTTATATGTTGAGGGATGTTTTGTATCTCAACTTACCCCAAACGTAAAGAGCGTACACATTAAGAGACACCCCAGCTATCATTTGACAAACTTGAAGCGTGGTAATGGCCATTGCAAAGACTTCAGGTACTTTTACATTCATCCCCTACAAAAATTCCAAGAAAAAAACTCAATCGTAAAGATATTCCCTGTCACTCACATATTGTGTGCACTAAGAATTCCTGGTAAAAATACGTACCCGGAGAGCAAAATAGGGATACATGATGCCGTGAACGCCGTAGTTCATCAGCGAGTACCAACGGAGGATTGGCTCCTGCCATGAATACAGTACCCAAGCGAATACCGTAACCAGACAGTGGTGATACCATTGGAGGGCAATGAGAGGTTGCTTCTTCAACGCAATAAAAATTGTGTCACCAAGCTCAATGTATTTGGATAGAACGAAGAGCAAACCCCAATAAGCGGCTGGATGGTAGTGGCCCTCCCTGTTGTGGGTAATTAAAAAGTAATACGTACATTAAAGTTCACAAAACAGAACCACAAACAAGATTAAAACTTGATCCACTTTGCACTCACTTTGCACAAGCACTTCTGTGCAGTCCATCCTCCAGACTAAGCAATCCGGAAAACTCTTGTGCAATCCTGTAAAATCCGAAAATTGAAAATATTCCCAGTCCCCAGTTCCAAATTACCAAAGGAGTTTTCAATGTATACGGCGGCCGATCCTTCATCCAAGTTTGTAAGCCGAAAATCGTAGCCAAATACAACACAATGGCGATGTAGGGATAGAATGGATGCTCCCACACAAATTTTCTCCAGTACAGGTTATCGTGGATTTCAAACCAATATGCGCGGTATTGGGGATGATCCTGGAGTTCCCACCGCCAAGGTTGTTGGAGTTTTAAAGCTCCCTCGTCAAAAGTATCGTTTAGCGTCCGATTACTCATCCTCATCATTACTGGAACTATAGTCTCGCTCTCTATTATTGTCCGCAAGATGATTATAAAGACGATGACCGATAAACAACTAAACAGACTTGACTGACTGAGTTATTTGGCGTCGTTTGTTTAATGACGCTGGTGATGATTTTGACGGCGACGATGAATCCGCTGACAAGTATTTTTTTTACTAGAATCTTATTTTTTTACTGATGTTCCTGATCGCGTGTTGTGTTGATCTTCTCCCTAATTTGCAAATCCCAAATGTTACAGAGTACACGAAATAAAACTGATAAATAAATATGGGTATGTATGGAGACAGGAGGATATACTACAACAAATGAAGATTATGATGGATGATATGATCGTGTCAACTTTAATAACATACTTGGCACGGTCACAAGTAACACGCCAACAAGGCCGTGCAATAATATTGTTACAAAGTAGTAGTGAAATACGTGGTAATAAAGCGGTTGTTTTTTGCTGTATGTTGGTTGCAGAGACCTATAGCCCACTGGGCTAACTTACATGCCAAATTAATAGATTTCCATGTAACAACACTAACGTTGCGTGTAATGTTATACGTGTAATGTGAGGACTTGTAGTAATAGTAACAAGTTGTATTTGTGTTTAGTAGTAAATAAGCCGAGGGAGTTTGGAGTTGGAGATGATCACCAGTGACTAGTCCCATTCGCTTTGCCTTTATACATAAAAGTCAATTGTTACTTCCGCCCGATTACTAGATCTCCTTGAACAATCAACCAACAATGCTCAGTTATGTACCTACATATATGAATCCTCAGACTCTCTTTTTTGTACCACACATACTCAGACATGGAGTATTACGTACACATTTAATAATAATAGCAATTTTTTTTAAAAGAAGATAAATGATATAATCAAGAATATTTAGAAATGAAGATACTTACATGCGAATATTAACAACTGATTACCACCATATACCCCTTTCCAAGAACAACTGTATACAGCCAATATCACTAACTAACGCACAGGATAGTTAGTTAGCTAATCCGTGCAGAGTTTGCTTGGCTATGCTGAGGATTGGAATAGCAATGGTAAGAAACGCACGGAGGACGTGATTCCTTATACGTGTCTGCGAAACGAAAATGTAGTAAAGAAATTTGATGATGGTGGTGTGGAGATTACTGTTATTATAATTATTATTATTATTGTATTTCTAAAATTGAACGATGACTGTATATTATTATTAGGTATGTATGCTTTTTTATACAATATTAGTTTGAAAGCGCTCATAACATAATATCCATCAACAATGTACATAGATACAAGTTAGGAATTAAAATTATGCCTGGAATGTATGGAATAATGTAGTGATATCATGCACGAAAATCATTTTTCTCGCCATATTTTAGCACGTCAAAAAAAAAGACAAAATAATATTGAAAAAAGTATTGTTTGGGATCTTCGTTTCGTCAACATTACAAAAAAAAATTTCTGCAAGTACCAAAGCTGTTTGACTAGTGATGATGAGAACTTGCACAGGTGCTTTTTTTATCTTCCTTATGTGGAATTTTTTTTATTTCAAGAAAATGCTTACATGTATGTATCTACAACCCAATTACAATTTCGTGCTAAAGGTATATTTAAAACAACTATATACTATCATTATTATTATGGCTGTAGTATATTCCATGAACTTTATATTGTTACCAGCATATTAGCATCATCATCATCTCTCATACAGCCACTAATTTTTTTCATGTCAGAAATATCCTTGTTTCGCAGTAAAAAAAATATTCTCACAGGCTTGTACTTACTTCATCAGGGTGATGATGATACCTAAATATGCGTGTGTCTGTATTCTGTATTGTAGGATGGATGGAATCGAAATTTTTATTTTTTATTTGTCAAGGTGGCAATGGAAAATGGAATATCATAATCCCTAAGCCCAGTAGGTATAACCATTCAAGGTGAAGTTCAAGAGGAACTGTATAGTTCTCTAGGAGTAAAAAGCAGATATATATAACTTTTTTTTCTCACGTTTATAAATATAAAAAAACTTGCCAATAAACAGGTATATAGTTTGAATAAATTTGGTTTTTGTTTGAAATTATTGTGAGCTAATGTAAATATAATTATGGGTTAGTGTACTATAAGGCACAATACCACTCAATAGGTGCAAAAAAGAAGCATGATTGTATTTTTGTTAATTGCATGTTTAAAGTGCAAATTGACAAGATATTATTTACAGGGATAACATAAGATGCACTCCACCAATACTAGGACGAATTATTTATTGTGTAAACTTAAACTGCAATTAATCCATAAAAAATAGAATGAGATAATAAATTTCTACATTCTGTCATAATTTCCACTTCAATAATCAATCTGTTCAGTAAAAGTCCTTGGATTATCCGTGTTTACCTCCTCCCATTTTCCAAGTTATTGCTGTGTTGACATGATTCATTACTTGATGAAATGAGGTTGAGTAAGGTTGAGATTACATATGGCACAAGCAGCAGCAATGTCTTCAACTCACACAATTCTAATTCATAAAACAAATGAGAGAAAAAACAAAGGAAAATCATGATGACGTACCATATCATACATACCTATAAATAAGGTATCATTTTAATTTTAAGACTCTTTTTATACTCTTCTGTGCATCTTTGAAATCCAGAAAGAATATATGACGCTACATATAATGCTTACACATTTGTGATGTGAGAAAACAATAAATGGAAATCCATTGCGTGCTTTTGGCTAAGCTAAAAAAAGGTAATCCAGACAAATATGCTAAAATAAATCTTCTCGTGCCATTTTTTTATTTCAATTTTCCTCAAATAAACCTCATATTATTTTGCCCAAACATCATATATGGCGTTTATATATATATTTTTTTGAATGTGGAGATCTGTATCTGTAAAATAGTAAAATATTAAAACATTTTCTCGGATCCTGTGAAAATCTTTTTTTTATGCCTGTTGTGAGAGATATAACAGGCATGATTGGATACTAAAAATGAGGAACGTTGAGGTTATTGGCATTATTGGAGTTGATGACGCATTCCACGGGACACCATATGGATTTACAGACTGGAAAGAAATTATGGAGACAACAAAACCATATATCACACAACAAAAACAATAAACATCAAAAGTAAGTGGAGTAAAAAAACGTGTTGATAGCTGCGATTTTCTGGACGTACAACACAACACGTAGATAATTTATTTACTCAAGGGGAACACGCTTGTGTGAATTTCATCCTGTGGTTTTAAACGGCTGTATGTATACATGTAAAACAACTTGATATGACACAGTTGAAAAAGTCAGACAGATAGACAGTCGTGTTGAGCATTTTAAAATAAAAAGCAACAGCAGCAGTGTGTAGTGGCATTTCACTAGACACTAGCCACCGTGATTTATGGAATGCTATTTGGGAATAGTGGCAAAAGTAACCAGCAAGGCAAGAAAACTGTCTATCATTTTAAATGCATTATTATGTAAAAGACATATACCTACAATACACACGAAAAAACGTGTCACTGAAAAAATCTACTTTTCTGTTGACGCTGTGCTAAAAAAAACCCTTGTGATAAACAAACAAGATAATTAATATAAAATTATATAATGTTGGCGTGTAACAATAATTTATGCTAATTTCATGATTATAATACAGCTATCACTTCCATTCACTACTACTCATCCTTTTGTATTACACAATTTGCCGTATTATCGTACCGTGTCCTTGGCTAAAAATGTCGCGAATGTAAGCTATACGTAAACAAAGAGTCGCCGCTATCTCTATACTTCGTTTACCTAAGATTAATTTTGCTTGTTTACGCAGTATAAATTTTATAGCTTCCTTTCATTTTCATTTTTCCTCCATATGGACGCATTTCCCAAGCTCGACCTTTCCTTCCTACCATAACCATAAGATTGTGTTTCATACCGTGGGCAAATTATCCTTGTTTTCAATTACCACCAGGTAGTAGGTAGAAACATGAACATATGATAAGTACAAACAAAGAAGCATGTGTATGATATGATGATATTCTGAAGCTGAAGTTATGAAAGTTCAATCTGAGTATAATTTTCCATGTTATTAAATAATATGTTATTGTAGATCGAGACTACAGTTTGATACTACACAACACACTACATTTGAGAATGATAAGATAACTTCAGATACAAGATACAATCAACGCTACTTCATAAAAACATAACATATTGAAAATCATATGATCTATCCATGCATTGTGCATGAACCGAGTCAAGTGGGGATGTGCATTATAGCTCGATGGAACCATTGTAGATTCCAGCAGAAAACATGTGCGTCAAAAACCCAACTGGATATTATTGATATAATAATTACACATATACATTAAATATTCAAGACCACAAAGATGTACTTAAAAGATTCCAGAAAGTGGAATAATTTCCTTATCTTGCCAAGATATTTTTTTTACAGGCTTAACATTATTATTCATTATCTTTGGTGCACAACAACAGTAATAATTACAATATGCATGCACGCAATTGGATTGGACGGATAAAGATAAAACAAGGATCGAATAAAAAAAGGGATTTGCAATATGCACATGTATTTTGATTTTCTGGGTATGTTTTACCAGTTTTATTGGTTGTTCGGCTGGATAGGGTGATGCGGCCGATGTTGATGACGATAGCGACGACCGGCCTAGTAATGAGATGAACAAGAAAAACCAGATTTACATATACGGCAAATGGCATGCATGATGCACGTTTTAGCATTTGATATTTATTTGTATTTTGAACACTTTACTTGGTCTTGTTGCCTTGTTGCGCTTGCTGCTGCTGTTGTGGTGGTTTTAAGTTTTGGGTGTATTGAATAGCTAATGGTATTGGTTTTCTAGGTATATCGACAAAGAATTTTTTTTTGAGAACTTGAGATTTGAGCCTCGTTGTTGCTCTCACTCAATTCTGTGTGGGAAGGGAATGATACAATATAAAAACAATTTCTGTGAAAAAAGGACCATAGTACAGGCATACCCGATAATCAGTCCAGGAGAAGCAGAGTGTAGAGCAAGAAGCAATTATAGAGCTGTCTAGAGAGTCTAGATTGAAAACAAACTGTCTTCTTCTTCTTCTTGACAAGAGGAAATAGAGGAATACATGATAGCAGACCGAAGAAAGAAAACAGCCAAGCCACATGTGTGTGACGGACAGTGGTGGTGATATTCTGTAATTTTCCTCGGTGCATTCATCAGAGTGTAAGTATATAAGTTGCAGTGCAAAGTGCTGCGTTCTCAATTTCTTTATTTCCCGTAAAAACATATTCTCCATTGACCTGCTAGTTTGTGGCGGTTCATGAAAAATAGGTACCTCAACAGATAAACCTACAATATTGCTGTTCCAACACAACAAAGCACATTTTATGTACATTGTATTGTATTGTATTGTATAAGGTAAGCAATTAACTTGAGGCCAGCGTATATAGTAGGTCCTTATAAATTTGCACATGTATGTTGTGTGACGCATGAAACGTGCTCGTTTTTATTTACATTTAACTTAATTGGAAGTAATCAAGCTATATAACCAACTAAATTAAATTACGTGACTCGTAATACTGAGTTTATGACATTTTGATTGCCAACGAGGCAACATAATAATCGTTTACACGTGCAGCTCATTTATTTTTTAAATATCTTTTGTTCTTGATTGAGTCATCTTGGAAGTTGGAACCAAGATCATCACATTTTTTAAGACTTATTGTAATTAAACAATTACAATACAAGTTTGTAAAAAAAATGACAGTAATGGGTAGAGAGTGCGAGTGTGAGAGGACAGTACAACCTGCTAGATTGATTTGCCGGTAATTCACTGTTTCCATCCACCTACCTCTGCGCGGGTGTAGGCTGAACAAGATGAAATGCTAATGCATATATTATGTGAACATGTGAAGCGTGAGTGTGTACAAGTACATGGACAAAAGAGTACATACACCTCGCTACATTCAGTGCAAGCCCCTTTCCGGCTGACCACATGAAATTTCCCATACTGCATGCATTAATACTTTGTTACATCATTGTTCATCTTTCCTTTGTTCACATGTAATAATGATACAAATATGAAATACTTAGCGTGTTTTGTTGACAGAAAAGTACAGCGTTGTACCAGAATTGTAAATTATCATATGATTATTTCATGTACAAAGTGAAGGATTATTAAATCAATGAAGATTTTATTTTATTTAAAAAAAATGTTCATGAGCTTAATAAGGAAGGGTTGTACGCTGTATTTTGATTGAGTTGATTTAAAATTTCCTTCAAGGTCCATAAATAAAGTATGCGTTAACCTGCAATGTTTTAAAATTTATGACTGCTTGCTGGTGTCTGTGGCTGCAGATACAAGCTACTTCGTCATTGAGTTGACACTGACCTTCCATCTGCTGCTGCCAGCCAACTTGTAGCTCTCTGCTCGCTTGCCAACACCAACACTACTACACCCGCTCACCTCAAGGCGATCTTGTAGTACGCGTTTAGTTTAAGTAATTTTGATTATCTTAACATTTTGCATACCTGTATCATGTAAGTATATAGCGTTTGCGTAAAAATGTATACAAGATAAAAATATTGGAATATATTCTGGATGGCCAGCATTATACAGCAAAAGTTTCTAATGATAAGGATAATGTTAGAATATACATTTCCAAAATTGGAGAAGCGCGGTCTCTCTGAAAGTTTATTGTGGAGGACCAAAACTTTTGGTGTTGTTCTTGTTGACCTTCTGAGCATAAACGGGCTTGGTGATTTCATTTTTTTTTGCACGTCTTTAAATAAATGGATTGATTTATGTATGTATGAATATCTCTTGATTACGTATGTTTTGTGGCTGCTACACTTTATCAGAGAAACCTTTTTTTTAATTTAAAGGCTATAAAATTCAATTTATCTGCAAGATTTTTAAAGAAAACAAGTCCATTCTGTGGATCGGATGATGTGTTGATGTGTTAAGTACCTATTCATATTTTCTATTATGTCTTGAAACAGATTTTTCTGCAAATGCAAATTTATGTGTCTGGATCTGGATGCTTGTAGTATTTTTTGTATATTCCGTGGTAGCATAATACAGTATCAGTAATTCATGGAGTTTTTAAACTTAAAAAAACAGTCAACTTTTCTTTTGCACCAGGGGAAAGATCACAAGACTTGACCATAAAAGTAAATAAAGTGGATAATTTATGAGTTTGTTTTGCATCCAGCTCTTTACATTCTCGAGCGACCTAAATGTGTCAACATGACTTTGGGTTTCAATAAGTGATAATTTTGTATAAATGACGGGATAGAAACAGGCAGGCGGCAACAGGCTTAGCTGCTAGCTGTCGCATCTTGTCATGTTGATAATTTAATTATCTCTTACGTCACTAAATGTCGTTCGTTTCGTACATAGTCAAAGTCTTTTGAGTTGTACTACCACCATTCCTGTATAATGCTTTTGTTGATAAACTTTGTACTGAAGTTAAACTGAAGAATCCAGTATTCCACAATTCCACATGTTGTTAGATAATTTTTTATCATCATTCATTATTTTCTTCAAACATCTTTCAAAATAAGCGATAAAACTCAAATAAATCTCAATTTGGTATGGGTTGGGTATGTACTGTGCAAGTCAACCAAATTTGTTAATAACTTGTCTTTGCTGAAAGTAGGCATGCAAAATGGTCCAAAGTATAATTTTCACTTAATTTGCAAATGTGAACATTAAGTTAATAATTGCTGTGAAATGGCAACACATTTTGTGTGAGTCTTTGCCATTAATTATAATTTTTACGGAGGTTTGATTGAGTCTTGGGATGGTTTCAGTTTAGTAAAACTCGTGAACATTATTTTTTTATTTCAGATTTCAAAAAGACAAAGTTTCACGCCCTTAATATCATCGCAAACAAATAAGTGCATCACATAAGTTAATTAGATTCTGGGTGACTGGATATTAATGAGCTAAATTTGTTATCAACTACTGGATTGGCGAATTAATTCCATTAACGAAATACATGTTTACTGAAAGTGGTCAAATCTGCACGATTTAGGGAAAAAATCCTCCGAATAATGGCTTCCAAAGGCAATTTACGCTTGGATGTCAGTAAGAAAAGTTCAGTAGAGGAGGAATATGGGAGCCCATGTGGGGACGACAATGAAGGGAGTAATTCTCCAGCGATTTTGACAACGACCAACGCATTTCCGAACCAACCACCTGCCCCTATTCACATCTGCTGCTACAGATCACGTCATGTTCAACTTTGTGGACGGAGCAATTCGATTGGTAAGGTCACAGGTATCTAAAAATTATTTATTTATTTACTTTCAAAGTCTATCTATCTTAACTTATTTGTATACTTGTATGATTTAAATTAAATGCATAATTGTGAAGTAGCGTGTTTGGTAAAATGGATAATGGATTTGCATCAACAGACTGATTTCCTCAAGTTATACAATGATACTTCTTTTAAGTTCTTTAAATAATTATAAGCAGCCGAGATTCTAAAGTTTTCTTTCATTATATCATGTTCCAGTCATAATCATGATAGTTACTAATTATGATAATCAACCATAATACCATCAAATACAAATTTCAATTTAGCACGCAATTTAATTTTCCATTGTTTATTCATGTAGTGACTACATTGTAGTAATTCATTAGTCATTAGTTTGAGGAAATCATATTATTATGAGGCTGAATCTAGACGCAATTAAATTTAGAAAAATATCTGTTGTGGAAGGAATAAGAATAAACAGAATAAGCTCGGCATTGAATGAAGCGAGCTAAAATAATATGTCTGCCACTTATTCAATCGGTGGCAATCTGGCAAAAGTGATGTATTGGATATATTAATCTATACAAGAGTATTGCCTAATTAATTTTCTACCATTTCGGATCACGTAGTTCATGCGTGATCCCATTAAAAAAATGTGATTCAAGTATGTCGTTATTTAGACTCTCAGACTAGAATTGTTTCCTCCTCTTTTACGCTAAAAATATATACAAATATACCATTCATCCATTCACCTATTTGTAAAATGGAAAGGCAGCAAATATTCTATTGTGCTTGTGATTTCAATGTTTATTTGTCTCAGTTCATTGGAATGTGCTCACCTTTCAACTCAAGTTCATTGTTCCGTGTCACATAGCATTTTTCTGTCTAAAATCTGATGGTAGTAGACACATTTTTATATGAAGTGTTTTATCATGCGAATAAATTGTAACATGCAGACATGTTGCATGTTAAGCGCAAAGTTCCATGATTTTTTTTATATAGGGCAAGGATACTATGTATACGACTTTTAGTGTCAATGGAAAAAGTTCCAAGTTTCATGATTTGAAATGATAATGAGAAGCTCAGTTGTATATTTTGTATTGCTGTCAACGTAAAATCCAATGATATAATCCATGAATGTGTAGAAAACCAATCCGCTTGAACTGCAATCAGGAATTTATTTGCAGATCTACTCCTCATATTTTGGCATGTCTGTTTCAAAAGCTTTTACTACAAGGCTTACATTTTTTTAACGGAATATGCCACTTGACAGAACTGTGCCATTAGTGCGAATGAAAGGCATGCATAAATTTTTGCGCTTTAAAAAAAATGTTTCCGCTTTATTAGTTATTACTTTTTTGTTACGAACAAGCCCGATAAACTGTAGGCTCAATAACCCGACTATCGCATAGGCAATTGTCAATTGTGCAATCATCAGGAATTTTAACATAATTTGCAGGAATTTATTATGTTTGATATGATAATATAGATTTAATAGAAAAAGATAAACAGATTGCATCAATGTACTCTCGCTAATCCAAGTAGTAACTCGTTAGAGCACATTTATTATCAAAGTAGAGTCGTATGTACATATGATGATGATGTAATATTAAAATAACAACTCTGCATCATCGATTTTGTGAATGATGAATCACATGATTAATCATAGCTCTGATGAAATGACCAAGTTAAGTAACCTATTTATTAAATGACATGTGGTGTGACACTGTTGTTGTAAGCTTGACACCTTGCAAATTGCGTTTAAAGATTTTTCTTGATACGTTTGATGTTTCTTTTTTGGTTCAGTATTAAAATTAAAAATATTTACATACCTATGCATATCTTCTTGAGTCCTATTTACTTCACTCAATACTCATTATAATTATTATAGTGGATCATACGACCAGTACCCAATTCATGCCTTGCTGGTAAAATAATCTTTGATAGCTTGCGTTCTAACTTCCTGGAAGAAAAGTATTTTTCCACACTCTCTAAAATAGAGCAAATAATTTTTTGATGATGACGATGTCGATTTGTCCTAATAACTTGTTTTGAGTCTTATTTTGTCAAAATCTTAGAAATAATTCATAACTATGAGTTAAGGTCACGTCACGCAATCCAGCTATCCCCGTAAACGAATACTAAGAATGGGTCAAAGTACATTGCATATTTAATACCCTAGCAAGCTGCTGATCCTCTGATACAGTCAGTCATTCGAGAGAAGTGCTACTACGATTTGTACTACACTTTTTTTTCTTCTTTTCTTGGTTCCACTCGGACACTTTCGGTCACCACATATACCATGAAGCACTTTTCTAATCTTTCCCTGTTATGTGGATATACCAATAGAGTATAAAAATACATGTGCATATAATAATATTTTGGAGCAGATTTACTACTGTAGCCATCTCAGCAGCACAGTAATTGTGTGTGGATCGTGTCGTGAGCGCGTATTTAGTTGTGGTGGCCTGATCACGCTATAAAAACAGCGAAAATCCATTGCCAAAATAACAAGTGGGGGGAAGTCTCAAGCAGTAGTACATACAAATATACGTATAAAGTAAATACTTTAATTCTTCAAAAATATATCACATATAGTTAACAGTTCAGAAGAACAGGGTAGCAGTAGCAGAGGGGAATATATATATATATATATATGTACATATGTATATACACAAAAGCAGACAGAGCTAAACATTTTGACTAGTCTAGTACATTTTTTAAAGACTGGCATTGCAGGAAAAAAAAACGAAACCAGCAGGCTGTTTTGTGTACAAGTATATTATTCAGTTGCAGAAAAAGAGTACATGTGCTTTCTTTCTGTTTCCTTCTTTCATTTTCATTTAGCTATTGTGTTTCTCCTGGATCTATATGCTGTATTACAATTATTATAACAAAAAGAAAAATCTGCACGTATGTATAACGCACAAGGGAATATTATACTCTTTTTTATATGTATAAAAACACAAGCACACACTCTATTATCAAAGTGTACTTAGACAAGAAGAGGTAATGTAATATATATGTATGGTACGTAGGTATATATACATTTCCCAATAATATTCCTACTACTAAACCTGGCCACTTTATTCCTTTTTCATGAATTTGATCTGGTTCTTTTGGTGGCGATGATGATGTGTGTGCATTTGTGAAATGAATAAAAAGGGAAATAGATATCCAACATTAGAATAGAAGGAAAGAGTGTGTGTAAAAAAAAGTGATAGAGAGATAGACTATGTGTGTTATGTCAGGCACATCAGTTGTTGAGGTTGACGATGTAAATTAAATAAAGACGGCACATTTTTTTATATCCTGTTAATCTTTGATTTAAGTCGAGTCAGGCTTTACGAACATTACGAAAAAAAAACAATCTTTTTTGCTCTGCTCGACTGACTGCCACACATTTGCGGGTTGTTGTTGTGATATATATATAATATGTACCTATACATATAGTAATGATTATTTTTGCAAATATTTTGGAACTGCTTACTTGCGTACTTTCATTTAGTTAGTTTTGAGACACAGGTTTTTATTCTGCGTAAATATACTATATACGTCATTACCGTCGTTGTTGGGTTTGTTGAAGGTTGTGGTGGTAGTATTTGTAGTGGCGGCAGTGATTTGTGCATCGTATGGCGTGATAGATGGTTAAATGATCTTTACGGATCTCGGATCTAGCACGTAGAAGTGTGATTAACATTAGGTGAGGTGAAACACGTTGACGCTTTAAGTGTGTTTGTGCAAGGGTTAAGCACGTTTCTTCAGAAGAAAGACGCCACAGCGTGCAATTTTTTTTTTTGCTTTTGGCAGTGGACAGTTTCCTTTTTTTATAATCTGTCTTTGGCTTTGTAAAGTTTTAAAAAGGAAAATATTTGCACACTGAAATGTAGATTGAAATCATTCAACTCAACAACAGCATCTTCAGTGTATTTACAATATATCATTAATTTAACAAATAAAAAAATTGCTATTGTGGGTGGAAAGTGGTGGACAATAGCCCAACATTTTCACGCTGGCTCTGCATAAAAGGATGGGAGTTCTTGGTCGTCGCTACTCATTCTCCATACCTGGTCAGTACTTCATAATTTATTGATTTTTTAAACACAAGATATATATTTTTTTCTCTTTTTTTTACTTCATGCACGTAGACGGTTGTTGGGACAAATCGTCATCAAGTCATTATGCATGTAAACATTATTGGTTTTTTGGTATAATTCACCAGGTATTAATAGTTGCAGTAAATAATCGGATAAAGTTTTTGTAGCAATAAAGTTTCTTCGTTGTTTGGTAATTTGCTTTCAAATTTTTCAATTGGCTATAACATATAACTCTATTGGCTTGTACATACATTTATTTGGAAGAATGTCATTTCCGTATGACTACAAGTATACATAAATACTACAACATGGCTATCCAATTTCAATTTATGTATGTGTCTTTTGCGTACAGTAATGCTCATCTGTGTAATTCAGTAAAAATTTATTTCGGATAAAGATTTTTTTTTTTAAATACCTACGTATTTTCTTTGGAAGAATAACAAAAATGGGCTACACTGCATGACCATATATACTAGTATGTATTGATATAGGTATATATAATTTATATAACCGGACCTCTTTGTTTGCGCTCGTTATTGATCCAGTTTGTTCAATCAAATGTGCCTACTACTACTGACAGTTGTTGAAGTTGTTTGATAAGTTGAACAGTCGTAGTCGTTATTTGGTGTATCTGATTGATGATAATGAAGGTGTTTAGATATAAAAAAAACAATTTTCTATTTGCTCATCTAAAAATACTACATACCATATACGAATACTATATGGCCTTATGTAAGATGCTAATTGAAAGTACATCAAAGTCTTAAGACATTTTTACATGCAAATCAATATCATTATCATTATTACTATCGCACCTCTTTCTAAGGAATAATAAATAATTAATTGCGAAAGGTCAGCCCATCTCAAGTAAACTTTTACTAATGTGTTTCCGGCTAACATTGCTGTAAAATTGCTCTCCTCTAAATTAATTTATTATTGTGTCACCGCTTGAGCAGGGAACAGCGATGAACGTCCTTAATATTTCAAGTTTACTCCAATCATCTCTTACATTTGTCGCTCGACTACTACTATCGACTCGTTTGAAGTTGTCGTACAAAAACCATACATGTCAAACTAGGAGAAAGTGGTTTATTTACGCAAAAATTGCTTTATGATGACTTTTTATGTGACAGACAAATTGTCTATGTTTACAAATAGGGATTCGCGTAGGGAATAATATGAAATGAAACTCATTACATCATTTGTATAAGGCGAAAAGGAGAAAGTTATTATATAGTAGGTAGGTGTGTATGCAGCAATCCAATACATTTCCTTCTGAATACTTCTTACCTCACTTGTAAAAGAGCTGCCTTTACCCACCACAACAACATTGTGGGCGTCAAGTAAAGCCACAGGAAATGTGTATAAAAACCAAAGTGAGGTTTTAAATATTATTATGAGGTCTAGAGAAAAAGGATTACTTGGAAAATGTCCATAATTTCGAAAAGTCAACGAAAGCATGTATAAAAAATAAAATATGCGACAGCTTTTTATTATTTCATTGTTTTATAGCTCTCAAATTTGCGCCTGAGCAAAGGGAGGATTTTTTTTTGTCTATTTGAGTTTCCCTATTGAACTCGGACTCTTTTATGTACTTTTAAATAGATTAGACTTTACAGGATACCTTTATACTACAGAAAATTCTAGGCACGCAAGCCAATTCAGGCAGTTTAAAAAATTCATCGTAAAAAATGACAAGAGATTATTTTACAAACCTATATAATGTGTATTACACTTTTATGTTCATCTCCCCTCTCCACAAAGAACGTGCTCGATGGCTGATTACAAAGCGTTTTTTTGCTTTTAGTGCGGCAGTTGAAGGTGAAAATCTTCTGCAAACAGAGTGACAGTCAATTTGAAATGTTTGTGCTGGGATATCTCTATTATATATTATGCATTCAACTTGGCTTTCAGTTTTACTGCTGAGATAGGATATATATGGTAGCACATGTAACAGTACAGTAGTAGTTGTAGTTGTAGTAGTAAGTATATGGTGATCATTGCAATGCAATTCTATTTGTGTACTCCAACCAACCAACAACGACGTAAATTTCTGAATTTGCATGCAATTGTAGCATGTTCAGAAGGACAAAGTTGGTATATGCCTACACAACTTTATGAAAATATTTCATCATGATTCACAATCATCTTTTTTCTCAAAATGTGGGCTCACAAATGACCTTGTACAGTTTTGCATACATCATCAAGTTTACTACAGAGAAGCACACAAAACAGGATTCCCTCCTAAACCCTCCTTCTCCTCCTCCGTCCAAACAAACAAACAAAAAAAGTATTTTTTACTTCATTCAATAACGCGACAACTGACGACATAGTATGCATACATAATTATTGCCTGCTGCCAATTGGCAGAGCTTAGAGAGCTTAGTATATACTTTTTTTTAACAAAAAGGAAAGTTTAGTTACTTAAAATATGTTTGATATTATTATTTGAACTAGATAGGAAAGTAAACACCACAACAAACTGAAAAAAAAAGACTCGGGACGGGACATGGTAGTAGTAGTTATGATTAGGTATGGAAATGGAACAAGCATGCATACATATAATGCTTGTCCTTCTTTTTCTGTATGCAACTTTTTTTCCAATGAAAAATGACGGCTTTTGTGGACTCTTCTCTCGTTGCACGTTGTAATGTTTAAAAGCAAACAAAAAATATATATTAATTTTTTGAATTGAATTCGAAAGTAAGTGAGAATGTGTTTGCTAAATGGTGTATAGATGGGATCATGATGATGTTTGGTTTTTTTTAATATTGTTAATATGTATATTATGCATGCGAAAATATCAACATGATGTTGAGGTGTGATATCTTTGTGCCATACTGGCAACGATAGCATTTTATGACGACGTGATACACATATGAGGAATGGGCTTTGTGTTTGTGTGTGTGTGTGGTTAAGAGGAGATAATTATATAGATTTTCAAAGAGACACATATTTATGAGAAAGGATATTAAATAAGAAAAAATATATAGTAGACGAGGAAGAGGAAAGGAGGAATGCATATTTATGATGTGCTTCTAGTCGTCATTTGCCCACTTTCTGGAGTAGACGTGGTATTTGTGATCGCTTATACACATGCTTTTTATTATTATGGAAATCATTTTTACAGGGAAAATAAAAAGGTTTTTTTGTGTGATCCGTTTTATGGTTTTTCTGATTGATTTTATGGTGAATGAGAAGCAAAAGTTGGTCTGAAAATATTATTGTGAAAAGCATTTGCTGAAAGATGCTGAGAAGGAGGTCTTTGTGTTTTCAGAGAAAAGTATCGTTATCACATGGTTAGCACTCCAATTTTGTTTGTAAAGGGAAAGAAAATTAGTGGGAAAACGTGCTTACTATTAAATTGGGTATTTTGTTTGTTTTGTATTACTGTTGTAGGGGAAAGAGCCAATTATGTGAACACGCCACACATCATTGCGATGGTAGGCTTGCCTGCCCGTGGCAAGACTTACATTGCAAAGAAGCTTTCTCGGTACCTGAACTGGATTGGAATCAATACAAGGGGTAAAATTATTACTTTAAAAATTATTTCATTCTGTTGAGTTGACAAAAAAGGGAAGGTTATAGGGATTTGAAATTTAATGATCTGTTTATAAATGTATTTCTAGTGTTCAACTTGGGAGAATATCGACGGCAAGCGACTAGCGCGTACAAGAACCATGATTTTTTCCGAATGGACAACAAAGAAGCCATGGCCATTCGGAGCAAGTGCGCTTTGGAAGCTTTGGATGATGTCTACAAATGGATTGAAAGCGGAGGAGAGGTTGCGGTAAGGTTTGATAACAGTATTTTATACAATTGTAAGTAAATATACATGAATTGAATATAAATACATGTGTTATGTATGTTTGTTTAAGGTGTTTCCATCAGGTTTGTGAAGTCAAACTAGAACAAAAAAGTGCCACAAGTGAAAGTGCAAAATAAAAAGGAGTACCTATTTTTGTTTATTTTTTCAGAGGAGCTTCCGTACTTACAGGTGCCATTGCACACAGTGATCAAGTTGACCCCAGTTGCTTATGGATGCCGTGTATGTTTGTTTTTTGTTTTTTCAGAGGAGCTTCCGTACTTACAGGTGCCATTGCACACAGTGATCAAGTTGACCCCAGTTGCTTATGGATGCCGTGTGGAATACGTGAAGATCCCAATTGAAGCTGTGGATACTCATCGCCCCAAACCACCAGTTCCAGGTTATTTAGATGAACAATTCCGTTTCACGACATCACCTGAAAGGTCCCGTAACACCTCTGGGGAAATTTTGCTTGATGGTCCTATTTCAGTTTTGAACATCAGCGGCAAAGGATGTGAGACCATACCGGAACAAAACACAAATGGTGAACAAGAAGCTGCCAACCGAGTTACCGCAACAGCAGCTACCTGAACTACTAATCTCTAAAAGAAAAATGAGTCTCGCAATCTTTGCATTCTATTTATCCTTTCCACCAGACAAAAAAAACAATGCCATTTCTATCACTTTTAGCCGTGCCAATTCAATTTGTAAACGCATATGTTTGTTCGAAAATCAGAGCAGAGTAGATCCGAGATCCGAATCGTATTTGTACTGTCGTACTCTTAAATGCATTTACACATTAGTAAAAGTATGCCGCTTTTTTCTTCTTGTAATACTGATTGTTTGTAAGTCTACCTGATGATGAGCATAGCATAAGATAATCTATTTCAGGTGATTTTATGTAGCAATTTTCATGTTTGCTTTGTAAAATCTTCTTTACATGAAATTAATACACACAACAGCTAGCTTCTTATATGAATAGTTAGTCAGAGTCATGCTGAGCTTGTCCAAAAGTACCTTCAAGTTAAAAGTATTTATAAACTTGTTGAAAGACTCTGCTTACGAATTTGTACTTTCACTTTCATAATCATAACCGACCACACAAGTTCTTTTAAATGGATTGTCAATCATGAAATAATCAACAAAAAAGTATAATATAATCTACAGCATTTAGTTATATAGTAGTAGTTAGAGGATTATATTAATTTAGAATGATGCTTGAAAACGTTAATACTGAAGGTCATGTCGAGAAGAATATTTTTTGTGAGTTTAGGAGAACGCATATTAAATATTGTCGCAGCAGCAGCAGCTATACAGTTCATAATATTGTTTTAAAACTTGTTCTAGAGCATAAGGGTTTGAGAAGTTAATTGAAAATTAAAAATATACTTATTACTATAAAAAGTAATGACCATTAAGGATACTACTGATAAAATATTCTGGCACCGTGTCATTGCATTCCAGTATGTACAGTACCACCTTTTCCTGCCAGACTAATTTGAATTTGTATATAGTTTTGTCTTCGCATTTCACCACACACACACAAAAATTTAATTATATCGCTAATTTTACCTGTCAATATAACATTAAAAATGTATTTTACTTTCACGGTTTTATTTTAAATTCTAGTTTATGATAAGCGTTGGATTTACATTTAGCCAAATATTTTACCAGTTGCATTAAAATTGTACTTGAATTTAAATATTTTATTACTTTCCCTATACTCCACTTCATTCTTTTCCGGTTCACTAGGTACACCATGACCTTTGAAACATGTGACCAGTGGACCAACAAAAATTGATATATAACATACATACTCACTATATAAATATTATACAATTTTTCGTTGTTCTAAAATTGAAATACATAATATATATATAGGTTCTAAAACAGGTCTAAAGCAAACAATCTTTAACGTTATAAATACAATAGGATACATGATAGTAGGATTACGATAATTGTTTAAATTACTAGCTTATTATTAGGGTCATAGAGGAAAATGCAACATTATATAAGTTAGCTTTAATTACAATAGCAATTAACAATAATTATCATCATCATCGCATCAGCCATGTAATATGCTTATTTTTACCATGTATTGTTTTCATGTAAATTAGAAGACGATATGACAAATCCATTGTCGTTATCTTTTAGGTCTCTCATGCTATAAGCGATAAGAACACAAATCAACGCAAAGTTGAAGTTGAAAATGAGGAATGGGAAGAAAAGATGGTCAATGTACAAAAAGTACGTTTTCCATTTCCAGTCCCACTATCACATCATTAAAAAATACCGTCAAAAGTTGCTGCTTTTTTTATCCACTTTACAAGTTGTAAATTACAACTACAACTGCGTATGAAACAGTACCCGAAACCAAATCTTTCATCTTGTTTTGAACATGGTTTACAGATAATAAGTAGCCGTCTCGTCTATTTTCTAATTTACATGAAGACTAACTATGGTAAAAATTTGCATATTTTCATGATGGCTAATGTGAAGATGGTAATGATTGTCAATAAATTGATATTGCTATTAAAGTTAACTTTCACTAAAATTGTGCATTTATCCACTACAGTGTGTTAGAAATACTATGCATTTTTTGTTAGAGAAATTTAAAATAAATCGGGGAAAAATGAGGCGGAGTTGGTTTGTACGTTTAGGTCAATTAACTCCGGTTTTTAATAGTGCAATTGATGTATATATACATTATATAAATGTGTAATAAATTACTAAAATAAATGTAAAAAAATATGTCAAAATCCCAGGTTTCTTTGCGCATTAAACTCATGCAAGAAAAATGGTCCTTAAATCCGTTATCATCATTATTTCCATAAGTAATTTTATTTGCAGATTCAGATTATATTATGCAAATGTTGAATTAATCAAAAATCCTATTTTCTGGCTTGACTCGTTGAACCTACACATTGCAAAATTCTCTCGACTTCATTTCATAACTCTTCTGTAGTCTATATACCTCTTTCTTGCTTGTGTTATACACCACAAATAAGTTCTATGCGTTAATACCAAAATGCGTACGTGCATGCATTCACAATGCGAGCTTTTTTGAGTTTGCAATTGAATATATTCTAGTTTTCATGCATTTACGTTTTTAGTGGGCTTTGGAGGAATACTCTCGAGGAATTTTGGATAATCGAAGAATGTCCGGAATTTCTTTTTCCTGTGTAGAAGATAAATCTAAAGTGTAGGTTCAAATTTATTCTCGTTTCTTTTTAAACTAGTTTTTAAATTACCCGAATTTAGGATTCACAATGTTCTTCTATAAGGTATTTAACTTTAATTTTTATAATTTAATTAAATATAATATATTTTTTGGAGAATGCCTGTATTTTGTTATTAAATGTGTGGTGTGACTGTACATTTTTTGTTACATTCCTCGCTGGCATGTAGACCGATCTTGTTCGTCGAATTAGGATTCATCCACAGTACATTCGAGATAAATATGATCCCCATAAAACAGTTCGAAAGATGCTCAAGCAGGATCTGCGGGACAATCCCTTTACTACTCAGCATGGCTATGTTGTTCGTTTGATTTATGTAGAAAGTATTGGGGATGGATACTGTCTACCGCTGCTGGGATTCATTGAATACGCCGTCAAGTTTGAAGCCATGTTGTATTACCCTATTGTTGGGGAGGTCGTAGATGCCGTCGTGGAAATGGTTACTGGGACATGCATTGTCTTCAAACACATTTGTGTTTATGGAGTTGTTCGCTCATATGTATGGATTCTTATAATATTATGCATTCAATGTAGGAATACTGTGTAGGTAGGTTAATGTGTCTTCCATTTCACTTTCAGTGTCTGAACGACCAGGACTTCTTCAAGTATGAAGAAAGATGTTTGGTTCCAAAGGGGGAAGAGAAACAATCGGGGGCCTTGATCAAAGAGGGATTATTTCGTTCAGAGACTAATGAGGAAAAAGTTATCGAGAAAGGAACAGTCATACGTGTACGGATCACACGGAGGACATTAGGAGGGAAAGGATTCGTAAGTTTGTGAAACCAAAAAAAAATTATCCTATTTATTTTATTAAATTTATTTATCCTTATTATTGCAATGTAGCGGTTTTGTATTTTCTTTTAACACAGTTCCTAGTTGGGACCATGTCCAGT
>JAHZNC010002004.1:0-13562 GCA_027744095.1 Zhuqinia jingwanae | reverse complement strand
AAGAGATGCGGTGATTGATGCAGCAATTTGGGCGTTTTCAATTCAAAGTAGCAATAAGAGTCTTTGCAAGTCATCCACTTGATCATGATCTCATATTTTCAACATATGAAGCAATCATAACGTATTTTACTCGTTAATTAGGCACTTGAGAATGTTTTCGGAAGGAAATTATTTGGAATTGTTTTTCATAAGCAGATATATGTTTATTGATAAATGCTCAATTAATTACACAATTTATTTATTTTTGGAGCTTGCGTATTTTTATTGACATTTATCTTTAAAATTAATGAACTTAAAGTGAATTATTACAAACACGACGGCTGATTGGCTGCAGCAATTTGAGCAAATCAGCAAATCCGTCGGTATTAAAAACATGATCCTGTCTATTTCCAGCGATCGTCAAAAGTTCCTCCAGGCCAATTCCGGATCCAATACCTACAGAAAATGATCTCACACCAACATCCAGAATATTCCTTGCTGCTGTGGCAGTAGCTTGTCTGTCATTTGAAACACCATCCGTTAAAAACACCATATTCTTAGGAGTTAGACCTGGAGTGTTGTTAAAATTGCTCCAAAGCCTTAATAAGACCCAGGTCACTGGCAGTACCACCGGCTTGAACACCAACTCCCTTACATTTGTTGGATGGGCTACCGGCCATGGAACCTAGATATATAAATTCTTTTTGGTTTATTGTCGCTCTGCCCTCAACTTCAGCCACGTCTGCTGCAGTTTCCCCAAAAGGTACGTGCACACATACGGACGCCAACGTGGCAGCCAATAAAAGAAAAAATGTGCCCTTTGTGGACATGTTAAGTCTGTTTTTGTTATGAACGATGTTTATGAATTAATATGGTATTGTCTTGGATTTGTGTACTGAATTTTCTTTGGCTGTTAAATTTTGGATTGAAAAAAGTAGAATGGACATGTTAAGTCTGTTTTTGTTATGAACGATGTTTATGAATTAATATGGTATTGTCTTGGATTTGTGTACTGAATTTTCTTTGGCTGTTAAATTTTGGATTGAAAAAAGCAGAAATGTCAGGAAGATGATTGAAAAGTGAATGCATACCACCGTCTTTTATACTATTCTTCAATTGTCTCCAGGATCTTCAGGCAATAAATCCCGAACAAATATCAAATACCTATAATATGTCAATAAGCTTAAACGTTTGGATAAAGATGACAATGCCACAATTAAAGTTTTTATCACTTTTATTTTTAAATTATGAAAATACCTTTATAATTTTTGTTGTGACATCAATTAAATGCATTCTAACATGAAATTGATGAAATTCATAAACATGATGCCCGTATGGCCCCGTATACATGTTGGAAATAATATTTATAAACCGAATATCTGATTAAATTCGACTTTACCAAACAAATAAAAATAAAGCTGTTAATACATAGCTGTGAATTGTATCGGGGGCTGTAAACACGTTACTTTTTTTGCTCAATAAGAGATTTAAATTGCTAAGGAGCAAGCGTCTCTTTTATGAACTAGGAATAAAATGGGTGAAAATCTATTTTTATGATATTTTGGCACCAGTTTACACAAATTCACCCTCCATATATAGTATATATCCTCCTAGTTCGAATGAATTGCCACTTCCTGTATGTAATTTCTGAATAAATTACATTAGTGCACTTGCAGACATCTCAGACAAGCACCTACAAGGTGGTTTCAAAGTAACACTAGTTTGATTTGCTACTTGTCAAGAGCCTTGACTTGGGGTTTTCCTTAATCGTGCGGATACACAGACAACAACCATGTGCAAGTCAATACGATGTTGTACAGCTATGTAATAAAGAAAATATTCGTCAAGCTTATATAATGGTAAATTCAGTGTAGTCAACAAAATAATGCTCGCCATATCTGTCCATCGCTATCAACACACAGGTGCAGTATTAGTATTGATCTAATTCAAACATGGATTATGCATGTGCATCATACTAGTAACATCCCTGCCGCAGAGCATGTAGTTAAAATATTATACCGAGATTAAAAAGTCCGGATTCCATGAAACTAATACGTTCGAAAATATGTTACTTGGAGAGAACTTTTAAAGGTCACTTTTGTCTGACCCTGACAACCTTCAACAGACATATTTTCCAGGAGTGGTTTAGGAGAAAAGTGAATGTTTTGTTGGCTTTCATGATTTCTTTTACTATTGAGTAATATAAGGATGCATCTTTATCACCACAGAGATTAAAAAATATTATGTCATGTAGGTCTATATTTAAACGGCTCCGGCTCCGACGTAAAATGGACATGACTCACTTATCCAAGTCATTGGTGTCGTGACAGATACAATATTAAATAAAATTCACAGAAATTACTTACAGCAAAAATTTCAGTTCCTGATACAAAAACAAAACAAGTTTTATTATGTTGTTGATGCTGAAATATTTAAATATAATAAAATGAACTAATATGCCTGCACTTACGACAGATAATCCGTTTTTTCTTCTGGTAACCGATTCGTGAAATATAGATCCGCGGTTTGAGTATGTATAAACCCCCGTGAATCCAATATTCAAGTCATATAGCTCTCCTTATTGTAGTAGCAACAACGTCCGCAAACTGTTATCAATTGCATTGTATACTGCTGGAGGGGTTAAGTTTCGTAATCAATTTAACACTTATAGTGACAGATATATTTGTGAATTGAGCATTAATTAAATGTTGAATGTCTTAAAAATTGTTTCCAGCATAATATGAAATAAATTTTACTGAAACTTTAGTTTAGAAATAAATAGAAAAATTATGATTGCTTTAACAATGTCATTTTTCGGTATCGCGAAAAAAAGCAACAGCACGTAATTTGCAAATAATTATCATATTATCTGGGGATAATACCGTTTTGAAATAAAAAACACAATTCCCTTGTTTTTATTAGTATTATATTATGTTACTTTAAAACTGGAAAAAACACTTATTAAACCTGGACATAAAATATTAAAGTAAAATTGTTGACAATTTTAATTTTCAGAGCGTATTGCATCATTATAGTATATATATGGCATAGATTCACAAATTGTAAATTGATAACATAAACTTGCACACACACATGGCAGTTATAGGAATCAAATAGATCAAATTTTAGTGACAAAAGTTATAGACATGTATTTCCATTTGCCAATACGGAATTAGGGTAAAACATGAAATTTCATATGTCAAAATCGCAAATTGTGAACAATTTACAGAAACAACGAAACAAGTGAACTTAGTTGTTTATCTACGAATAATTTTTGTCCGCGTAAGTGAATAGTATATTAACTGTCAACTGTAGGGAATACAGTAAACTACTATATTACCCGTTACTTTCACAAAAAAAATATGGGTAAGCCAGCTTACTTTGCTGTTTACTATTGTAACCTCTCATTCTACTTTATTCACTTGGAGAGAACGTCTTTAAAATTCCAAAGCTTAAAGTTCAAAACAATCGTACGTGAGATAACTCTTCTCCATTGTGGAATTTTCATATTCAATGTTAAAACATTTGATAAATAAAATCAAAAGAGACTAAGAGACATACAGGTAATTAAAATTATAGAGTTATATACTGAGTATACGAAAATCAATTAAAATGAAATCAGGTTAAAATAATGTAATATTAGTAAAATTTGTTAAAACAGCTACAGAGATGGGCATGAATGCAGCTTGCCTCAATATTAACCAAATCTTCGTGCATCCCTTTTTATGCAACGTACTTCCTTACCGCTTTGTAAAATATCATAATGACGTTTCCATGACACCCAACCCCGGCTTCAACAGAGGAAAATCCGGAAAACCGATTTGGCAACTGGTTGAATGCTGCATGGCAATCATAATTATTTCTAATTTGGCGCAGTTGTACTTTTTCCGTGGAAAATGGTCACTTACATCTCAAATTGATAAACCGTTATATCATTTCTTGGCAGTCTCATTGATCTCATTAGGATTCAACATGTTCAAGTGTGTGGATAAATATTTGGATCAAATGTGCTATCTTCAAACTCAGTTTTTGGTTTTGGTTCTGAAAAAGAAGTATTATCAACCACACTTGCTATTGGACCAGTTTCTTGAGCTCATGGTTTGGGGAGTCTATGCTTCATCTCTGCTTGGTCCGGTTCTTGCTCTTGGTATGACAATACTTCGAGAATATGATTTTATTCAGGTTTTAGCACCACACGCAGTTACGGTGCTATTACATGTGTTGATGCCAGAAAAAAGCATTCCGGCAGCGTTAAATCCCATTGTAAAGTTCACAGCTAAATGTGTTGCCTGTGTGTATTGGTTTCTTGTAACTGTGCACAGTGGGACTGTAGTCGTGCTGATGTTACTTTTCATACTCCAAAGCTTGGATGGGGCTTGGCACATGTCGAAACTAATGAATGGAGAAAGTCGGAAAGGAGTTCCATTTGAAAAATGTCTCAAATGGTACCGCCACTTGCAGATATTGACATTTCTTTCTGACGAGTGGGATAAAGACTTTCTCTTGGTACTAATCTCAATGGGAACTATTGCTTGTGGCTGGTCAGGATACGTGGTCATTGTCATGTACCACACAGCCCCAGTAGTTGTGTATTTATCATGTTTGATTCTCATTTTTCTCATTAATATAATTAATATTATGTTCACTTCATTAGCAGCAGTTCCAAATCGAAATGGGAGAAAATTTAAAGAATTTTGGAGGAGAAAACTTCTTTCCAGCTATAATAGAAAGAGGCTACGATCATGTCCCCAAATTGGGTATGCCATTGGGGCAATAAGAAACATTGAGCAAAAATTTACGTTGGTCATTGCAGATAATTTTCTAAATGTAACGGCTAGTTTGGTGCTTATGAAAGTATAAAAAACTTGTTTTTATAACGAAATAATGAGGTTTATATACTTATATAGGTATACAATCTGAAAAATTGAAACTAATTTACTTGCTTGTTTGTAGATATGTATAAGTAGAAAAGTTGTACACAAGAAAACTGGAGAGACCTGCAATAATAATTACAAGTTGATTAGCATATTTCACAACAACTCTAATATAGGTAACTTGATTATTAACATCGTGGCACGAGTACTGCTACTACTATACTTTATCCATATTATGTCTATAATATTCTGTATCCTTAGTAAGGATTCCTTACTATCACCATATAACCATGACTATGACAGTACAATCAAACGCAAATCTTGTGTTAAAATGTAAATGTATTTGCATGGGAAAAATATCAATTTAAAATCTCAAACAAATGTGACAATGTCACATGAAAAAAGGAAAACGAGGATCATTGCATTTTGAGTAACTGTGAACTGGGAAACTGACATGCATAATTTATGTACCTCAATTTTATTTACTTCAACGCCGACTATGCAGTTGCGGTAACCCTCGATGTACTCATCTAAAATGACGTGTGTGATGATAAACACATCAGCTGAAATGAAATTGCTTTTCCTAGTTCAAGTGTTCACTGTACACCTCGTCACCTCTCTGTTTTCTTCCAATCGCAGTGTTTACAATTTATGGACAGGTAAATAAGTATTTAACTTACTATATTAGCTTTAGCGGAAAATTTTCCGGTGGATTGACTTTAAAAAAGTAATTTAAGATGACAACTTTAAAGGATGTTCCTGAGGAGGTGAGCTAGTTTTATATTCTATTTGTTTGGATAGATTAGATTGTAGATTTAGATAATGATTAATGATGAAGGGACGATAATATTGATGATATAATATAACTGTTTTTATTAGTAGACGTTTTGGT
Organism: Zhuqinia jingwanae; assembly: GCA_027744095.1. NCBI lineage: Eukaryota > Metazoa > Arthropoda > Collembola > Entomobryomorpha > Paronellidae > Zhuqinia > Zhuqinia jingwanae. The sequence continues at coordinate 7,817 of JAHZNC010002004.1, read as the reverse complement.
CTGGTTCAGTAGACCATCATAAGGATCATAATGAATAATATTTATTGTTGTTATTTGTTATTTATTTCCCCATTCTAGGTGTTTGACATCCTGTTCAAGTACTTGACCTTAAAAGATTTGCAGAGGCTTCGAAAAGTTTGCCCGTTTACTAAATCAATTGCGGAGAAGTACATGCGAGTTCATGTTAAAAAAGATGATGAGAAAGAAGTGGAGCTCAATTTTGAAAATGAGGGCGACGTCACTGAAACCTTGTCATCCTATCTTGATATTGTGCAAGATCAAACGAGGCTCAAGTTACCATCCTCGAGATATTGCATCAATTTCAAAACTGACAAGGTGTTTGAGAGATCACGTGTTCGGAGGTTTCTTAAAACGTGTGGAAGTACTATCACTCATCTTCGATTCAAACAACTTAATGTTCCAATGGGAAATCCAGCAATGATTAATTTCTTCGAGAAGCTCCCAAAACTTGCTCATTTAACGGTTGATAACCTGTCTGAAAGGCGTATTACCACCAGTAAGAGAAAATCAAAGAGGCCAAAGTTGGATCAGAATTTACGAGTTTATGCTCCTGGTAGTTTAAAAATGCTGAAAACCCTTTGTATTAGCGGTTGCACGAAACCTTGTACTCCACACGAATTATTTTTTGCTAACAATGTCATTAACTATGTGGATTTCAACTACGTCTGGCAATTTGTAAAGGAGTGCTCTTCGAAACTAGAATTATTTGCTTGCCCTAGGAGTTGGGCTCCTGGTGGAATTGGAGGGGATTTAATACACCACCAGCAGGGGTTGTTATGCATCCTTGATATTTTGGAAGATCGGGCTTTGAATTTTCCCAATGAGCGCAATTTGAAAATTATCGACTTCACAGAACTACGTGAACCCCCGTGGGGAGATAGTAATGAACACCTGTGTGATCTCATAACCATGTGTTTAAATAAAAAGGTCAAGCTACACAATGTTCAAGCTACGTATCTGGAACAGATGATGTATTTGGGAACTAGGGACATGAAGGAATACGAAGATGAAATTTCCAGTACTGTTGTATCCCTAATTGGTCTGAAAGAGTCAATAGTTCTTATGGAATTATCAGCTTTGGAAAGGATTGTGATCAACACTGAACACCGGGAGACATTACAACTGCCTTGTTGGAATTTTAATAGACCCCGCTGGCCTAACCTGAAGGAATTGGTTTTGAGAATTGTAGAGTCACCCAATCCACTCTATTCGGCTGCGATGCACACGAGAATGTTAGAGTTCTTCTTTGATGGTATTATGAGAAAGAAACTGGAAAGTCTGAAGATTTCCTTTTTGCGGAGAAAACCGGTATGTAATTATCCTGACCCGGGATATATTCTGAGAAAAAATCTCGTTCAGTCATGTCCTCATTTGAAAATGCTCAGTATTTCCGGATGGATTGGAGATGAAAAGGATTTTGAAAAATTATGGGATGGATTGCCGTTACTTGAAGTTGTGCGTGTAAAATGCTGCAGAAATCTCACGGATGAGTGCTTCGTGACCTATAAACGCAAACTTACTCGACCGAGATTAAAAAGTAAAACTTGATTTTAAAAGATAATTCATGCATGCACTATTATACTCACCATGTACATTATTATATTTTACACATTGTTTCTTACTATTGTTGTAGATTTGAAAGAACTAAAATTAGAAGCTTTGGAGAAAATGCCTGGAATTACGGATTTTTTATTGAAAATGGTTATTCGTCACAAACCACTACGAGAACTGCGTCTTCAATCTAACCAACCAATTAATGGGGTAAGATTTTCGCCTTCTTACATATTATGATATGCATGAACAGTGTAAAAGTATGCTTATTGATTTGCGTCTGGAATATAGATAACTGTGAAAGGAATCGAAGTACTTTTAACCGGTACATTTGCAGATACAATTGAGAAGTTTCATCTGGTAAACAACTTAATACTCCAAGATACAACAGTTGAAGAATTAATGGAAGTGGAATCTCAATTTAGATCGTCGCAATTATATGTTTAGCTTATATTATATTCATTGTCGAATTTTGTTTCTTACATTTGTAGCGAAAGATATATATGTGCTTCAGGTATAATAGGTATAGTTTATAGGTAGCTCATTCAAAATTATTCTCTCGACTTTTTTATAGAGTTTTGGTAATTAATTTGAGCCAATTTTCAACCACATTTTCAACAATTATTTTATTTAAAAATATATTTTTGGAAACAAACGCAAATGTTTGTATTTACTTTATAATATAATGTATTAAATCAAATTTAATACACTTTGTACTACGTACGTACAAATAAGCAGTCTCAACTGAAAACTGTATCAAATAGCCCCATAGATAATAGCTTGTACTATTTTCTTTTGAAATGTATGTATGCATGTGTCAACAATCCATCATATTTAATTCCAACCAAGCTCATGTCTGCTCAAAAGAAACCCACAATTTTTCCGACCATGACCGTAAATTACAAGCTAAGGTTTATAGTAAAAATATACACATTAAATTACAAAAATTACCAACTTGGTTTTCGAACTACATACATGTTCATGCAAAAAATACACCAATTTTTTTCTACGTGTTTATAAAAGCACATTAAACGGTGCACATAAAACCATGTCGTAAAGCCATAAATGTGTGTACAGTAGAACTGGCAAAATGGTAACCTCTACCCTTTTGTGCTAGCTCAGTAGTACTTCAAAGAAGTAATAATCACGTAATGACCCAACATGACATGGAAATGACACCACACGCCAGCAAATTACCTACGCATTGCACATAAACATAGGTACACAAATAAGTTCACCTGAACCTAGTCCACGACCACAAGTAATCTAATTCATGGTGACCTATATTCAATTTTTATGGCTCTTTAGCTCAGCTTTCATTTTCCATTTTGTGCCGATTCATAATCAAAATCTTGATTATCAAGTCAACTGCTAAAGTAAAATATATCTACAGTACCGTCATCATAAAATACCGCAGTGGAATAAAATCATAACCATATTATCATCATAATACGTATTTTTTCTTTGGCCCAGGTCCTTATTTTATCGGTAGTACTAACACAGATATAGGTAGGTATGTCCCATTTGCATTAGAGACCAAAAGGAAATGTCTTGTAACATCAATCTTGAAACAAGTTACCACTGTAACTAGTAAAAATACGTTTTTTCTCTCTTATGGAATAAAGTAACATTTTAATAATAATATTATTATTCTAACATCCGTTTTTCTTTTCTCCCAAGGAAGAACCAGGTAGACAGTTTTATACACGCAAAATATGAGAAATCTCCTGTATTTCCCTTCCTACACCAACGTACATTGCACATTACATCACGTCGGCCAAGAAAGGATGTGCATAAATATAATATGTGTCCTTGCTTACCATCATCGCCATCTCCATCATCACTTTGTTCTCCATATCTATTGCGTTTCTACGGTTTCTCAGTGATAGTCATCATCATCATCATAATATCTTATTTTCGTTTCTTTCTTCTCAGCCTTTTAGAGTTAGTCAGGTCCAGGTCAGTTGTAGCAAGTTTTTTTTCTTCTTCTTTTAAAGCGCCAAGTTTGCAAGGCTTTTGCTAGGTTGCTGATATGACTGAGACTTTCACGATGATGATGCATTCCATAGCGTCACACAACACATTCCTTTTATGAATCACCATCATTATTATCGTTACGAAATTTTATGAAAAGGAAGCCTATCATTATATTTATGTGAATATGTATAACGGGTATGTATAAAGTAAGTTTGTCATGCTCTATAGGAAGGCTTTCACACACAATCATAAAAAAACACACAGAAAGCGAAAACGCTACAATATTTCTTGCTAACCCAAACCAACCTCCATAATTCATTTAGAAAGGGGTGCATGAACACGGATCTGGATATGATATGATATCTCATGATATGATATGGTCGTGGTGTTACTTCTGCTGATGATGATGTTGCAGCACAAAACTATGGTATATACGTTCTGCTCTTTTGGTTACTTTTCTTTTCTTTCCCTTTTTGGTCTTCTTGTTCTTCTTCTTCGTGATGGGAAAATCCCAATAATCCTTCCTTTCCTTTTTTACTAGCCAAGCGGACTGTGAGGAAATGGCAGGTCAGCAGTTAGGTTCGGAGTTCAGTACTCAAATACAGCCACGGCTCTCACGTTGCTGCAACTGTGGTGCTGTTAGTAAAATGAGACCATCCGCATTCTCTAAAGTTTTGCGAGAGGACTATGAGCACGGCTACGATGACGATGATATGATGATGTAAATGGCTCCGGACATGTGTGCCAGCGGAACAGCAGAAGGGAAGTCACAGAAAATTACACTTTTATAATATGACCATTTTATTCTGGTCGCATTTTGCAAAACGAAAGAAATTGTATCAAAGGAAAATGAATGGGGAATAATATAATGCGAGTGTGGATTCTCGATTTTTTCCTTAATGGTCGTATGTTGTATGTCTACTACTTGGGGTTCTCGGGTGGATGTAATGACTGCAATCAACATAATATATATTACAATATATAATATGGTATGAAACGGAGAAGCTTCCTTTCTCTCTAGACAAAGCCACTGATGATGATGATGATGATGATTGTAGTCATCACCATCATTTTTATTCTTCATTTGCCAGTTTCTTCGTTAAGATCTGAGCCACCTCAAACAAACATTCAAGTCATAGGAGACAAACAAAAGGAAAGGCAAACAGAGAAAAATCAAGTTAAAACATTTATTATACCTCTCTCGTTCTCATAAAAAAATACTAGATAAATTACATTGCATTCTCGCCACCACCTGCCATACATGTAACAAAAAATTACGCCTCTTATTTTATTGCCAGGTTTTTTGGTGACGAATATTACCTTGCCAGTCTTCCCAAAAAAAATCCTAAGAGATTCCAGCTTCCTATTTTGTTGACTTCTTCATTTTCCTTTCTCCCAAAGCGTTGACCTATGCGACATGACCGCACTTTCACCAAACACACATGCAAGGATTGCGGAAAGAATTTAGTTTGTAAAGTCGTCAGGGAAAGTACGAGTAAACGGGATGGGTTTTTTTCTGGGATAAAAAGATAACTTGTTCTGCTTACTTTCCACATTCCTTGCCAGTTCCTCTAAAGCCACATACCTATACTAACTACATAATATTATACACATTGCTCATCACATCATCCTGAAATTATATATACATACATATGACATATAACACCACAACCACCCAAAATATTATGTAACAGGGAAAAGTAAAGTGTAGAACAGTGATCCAAAGAGTGGCATACAAAAAACCTGAATGGTACATATATGTAATAATATGTATACCTATTATGTGTAGCATCTTTTTCACCATTACCAACACAGCCATGCATACTTTTAGTGGCAGCAGCACCCTTGTTCTTCTTCCTTGATTTTAGATGTTATGTCTCTCCTCCTTTTGTGTCATGTCATGTCATGTGTTTCCTTCCACTTACACTGCCACACATCCATACTTCCACAAAACCCATTTTTGCAAGGAAAAGTGGTATATGCATAAACCACCATACATGCATTACGTGCCTATAAATACGCTTCCCAAGCCAACTTCTTCAAAATTACTACAAACAAAGGTAACCATTCATTCTTGGATATAAACATAAAAAAATCCTTTTATGGTTGGCCTTCTTCTCTCATTCTACCTACATGGTTGTGGTAGTAGGCCTGGTTCGGTTGTGTACATACATGCATATTATAGATTTTATAAGAATGCAATAATATTAAGCTACATGGCTTGGCCGTAATCATCTTTGCCATATAGTCTCGTCCTCATACATATACTACTTACTTATTTTGCAAATAGACCTGTGACCTGACTTACCTATGATATATTTCAGTATAGCCGCCTGTTTCACACAGTTCAAGCTCAGTCATAATCATAATCCTATAAATAATCATACAAGCTTTGCTGACTGACTGGCGAAAAACAAAACTTGTTCAGCAGTAGTGTTTGTAATCTACTTTTTTTAAGCAAGCAGAAAAAGCAGCAGAGAGGTACATGAGCTCTCTCTACATTTTAGTCGTCCATGCATGCATAGAGATAGTCTCTCGCACACACATATCATTTCATCCATTTATGCAAGGCTATAGATACATATTGCATTTATGTAGGTATCCTATCATTTTATGGGCTACAAAACAGCTATATTATGTGAACTATGGGATATTATTAATATGGATGGATATCGATGACTACAACAAGAAAACTACAACGACGTGTGTCATCACACAACACAACGGCAAGCAACGGTGTAACCCATGTACATGAAACACAGCATGCATATATTCTGACTGAACGATATACGATTTACATATGAAAATCTCATAAAAAAAAAGTTGAGTCTTTTTTGAGGAGTAGTGGATTGTTTGTTGTGCAAAAATTGCTTGCTTGGCTCATGTGACGTGATGGGAAAAGAACTGAGGGGGAGGACGAGATGTGTAGAAAAATTGGTTAAATTTTGTGTGTTGGGCTGAGAGCGTCATGCAGCAAGTGGATTGCTTGGATATACCATATACAATGGAGATGGAGACTATATAGCGGAGAGTGAAAGAGATGACGATGATGATGATGAGACAAGATTCATAATATACATATAATTTGGTTTTGGATGGATGGAGTAATGCGTATATAGTAAAGGCAGAGAGCAAGACGACTTTATTTGGCAAGAAATAGGAACACAGCTGGTCACACTACTACACGTTCAGCAAAACATGTTATAAGATGAGAGAGATAGAAAGAGAGAGGGCAATAGAGATCTACCCAAAAAAAAATCCAAATAATAGTCTTATCATGCATCGTGTGACGATGATGATATATATAATATATGTTCATAACATTGCCTACGCACTTAACCGACTTTGATATGATGACGACTGTATTTTCGTAGTATATCTATCAATACTACTATCAATCATCATTATCGTCATCTGAATTTCATAGTCATCTTTATCATAACAATCATCGTCACAAAAACCAGTTGAGGATGCATCATAATAATAGAATCCAACAAAAAAATGGACAGCAAATAAACTGACATATATATATGTTGTATGTACATGGTTGTCGGTATATTATTACATTACACCAAGTTAAGTTGGTACAATATCGTGTGTGTTGTTGGTAATAAGTACATATAAATTTTTTCTGAGTGTAAAAAAGAATAAAAAAAATATATATATATCTTGCAACAAAACTGAGCTCAAATGTCCTATGAAGCTTATGAAGCAGTAGTTTGTTTAGTGTTATGGATTTTATGAGAGGACAGTGTCTGCTCTATACAGTCTGCACAGTAGCTACCGTATAATAGCCTTGTTATATTTAATCGTTGCTGAGGGAGCCGTGGTAGTAATAATCAAATAATATAAACATGATTAGAAAAAAATAGCACGCAAACGTGAAATAAAATGGTTTTGTTAGAGCTTGTTTTGTGAGTTTTGCGTGGAAAAAATTATGAATATAAGATGCATCATGGATAACAAAGTAGAATAAAAGTGTGTCATTAAATACAAATGTATTGAAAATGTGGAAGAAGTATTTTGATTAAAATTGATTCTCTTCCATTTTGTTGTGACGTGTGATAGAGTATAAATATATGAGTTGAGTGATATTTGGACAGCTGGCTGGGTTCCACCACGAAAACGTTGGAAAGAGTTGCCAGTAAATTGGAATTTATGTACTTTATTCTTGAGGAACTCATACTAAAAACGGAAACTTTCTATTTATTTTACTAACTTCTGTTGTCTTGGTTGGTTCTGGTTCTTTGTCATAGGAAAGACAAGCT
>JAHZNC010002003.1:0-28792 GCA_027744095.1 Zhuqinia jingwanae | reverse complement strand
AAAAATAACAGCAGAGAGGTTAGTTTATCCAAACAAATTTTTTTTACTGACTGACTAGGTAACTGTGTGTTAACCTCGTGGCGTTTAAGAAGGGTATGGGTGACGAGGGTACCTAGCAAAACGTATAACGTTTCTTAATTACAATAATGACCATTTTCTGCAGCACTTTAGTAGAACTTTGGAGAAAAATAAATTTGTATGTACAAAAATTATTGTGTATATGAAAAATAGCCACACTTTTAATGCATTTTTTTAGAGGAAGGAACCAAAAAACAAGATATTAAATGTATACCAATGTAATGTAACTATTTAGCCTTTTTTCAAGAAGAAGGAGAAAATATCGAAAAAGAAAAAATACGTATTTTTCTTGACATTTTATTATCCGTCTGTGCCATTTTTTATCCTTGCCCTCAGCAAAGCAATTATCATTCTTTTGAACAAACCAAACAAACACTTTGCAATAAATATTATTATTATTATTATTACACATACCTTTTGCTGTACATTTCATAAAATATACCTTTTACAAAACAAAAAAAATATTAAAATTCAACGAAACATTTCCGAAATATTAAAAAAGTTCTTTATCTTTCATCCTTACAACACTCATAAAGCATCTGGGTCAAAACTGACGAAATTTTTGTCGCGTCATTTCATTCTCTTACTTACTCTTACTTACTCTCCGACAAAAGAACCCTTTCTTTTGTGCAATAACTTTTTAAAAAATGTGTTTTGTTTTTTTGTCTTTTTTTGTAGTTCTGTTCAATTGATTGCAGGTGACCACCACCATCATCATCATCACCGCCGTGGCTGTCATGATAATATGTTGGTTGACCCTTTAAATTATTTTTCAGTGATTCAGACAAAAACAATGTGTTTTTTAAAAGAAAAGAAATCCTCTTCCTTGCATGAAATGCATACATGATGATGTTGTTGATGATGCTGCTGCTGCTGATGCTGATGATGATGATGACATGTAAAGTATTTTAAGAAATTGAAAATGAACATGCAATCATGATGAAAACAAAAGAGCTTTTGTAACTTTCCGGTATTCGCTTATCATCACCACTTACACATATACATACTTTACGAATCCACCACCATCATACCATATTACCACCGCCTTTGCTGCTGCCGTTGCTGCTGCTGCCATGAATGAAGGGAAAGGGATAAATTATCAAAAACTATGCGCATTATTATTACAACAACAAAATCAAAGCCTCTAAGAATACCACCAGCACAGCCACACTCACCATCATATTCTCTGTCCTCTTCATCTTCGTCGTCATCATCATCATCATCATCACATGCACACATTACATGAATGAATTAGAATTAAAAATTCCTAAAAATAATTTTCCCAATAAATTACGAGCACAGTAGTTAAAGAGTTGGCGGTTGAGACTTGGGAGAGAAGAGACTATGCATTTTTTAGTATAATAATAAGAAGCAGTAAAGATCATTAAAAAAGGCAAGCATGCTCAAATGGTATACCAGCATAATAAGCTGCATCACAACAATTACCATTTTGAAAAAAAATAACGTACCAGCAACATGCATTCCTTTCTTTTTTAGAATTGGTGGTAGTGGTGGTGGTGGTATCCCTATTTTTTTCTGGTCTGGCGGACTCTTCTTCTTGTGTCTTGAGACAAGTTCATAAATTGCACCGTGGTCTGCAATGCATCATATAAAAATACACAAAAGAATGAAAAAAATAGTCATGTATTGTTACTTTGTTTGGTGGAGTCAGAATTTAAGCATATGGGTGTAATAGCTATAATATAGCATTTACCTATAGCATATACATTTCAATATTGGTGCACTAATATATAATATATGCAGATAGGCAAAGAGAGAGAGAGAGAGAGAATTTATAATGGATGGTGATCAGTGCAGTGAAGCCAAATAATTACTGAGAGACCTATAAAGGTTTTCGCGAAGTGAATGTTAATGGTTTCATTACGGGATTAATAATGCTCACGATGAAATCTCTGTGTCGGCATTTTTCCACAGGAGGCTAATCTTTTATTGCTCCGACTCTGACTTGGTCTCTACTAACCAGCAAACAAACCAAACTAACTACCATATAATATCCATCATGCCATGTGTATTACTATATATCATCTTATAATAATAATAATAATACTATCATATCCTTTATTTCTTCTCCTTTGCACATATTCTATTGCACATTATAGCCAGCCCAAATCCATCCATCTCAAAATATAATAATGCAACAAACAACGTGGTGGTGGATACAACGACGACGACGATTATAATCGCAGCAGAGATGCGACTACTATGAAATAAAATATATATAAAAAGGACTACCTAAATACTACTACTATGCTTATTTCTAGCAGCAGCAATAGGCAACTAAAACTATATGTATGTAGGTATGTAGAGAGGGAGAAAACATGCATCTATCTACTACTCATTTATTCCCGTAATCTTGATTATCATCGTATCATTATCATCATCATGATCATCATCATCAGAGAAACATTATTGTAATCAATGCAATAACAGTACAGAAACAGCAGCAAAGCATCATCATCATCATCTCATCCCTTTTAGATAAGTTTATAATATTTTTATGCTGATTTTTTTGTGGGCTTGAACACAAAATATATTATGTACCTATGTACCTATGTATGTATGCACGTATGTATAGGTATATAATATTCTTTTGAACGAGAGTTTCTTAAAATAAAATATTGGCTTTTTTCATTAAATTATGGTGGCTACTTGAAAAAAAAGAGAAGAAAAAAATACCAACTGGGGAGCCAAAGAAGATGGAGATGGAGACAAGTCGTTTTTTATGTGTTCTTCCATATTCCCATCTTTTTAACTTTTGATTTTTTTTGTAGGCTGCTGTTGTTGTAGTATATGGTATTCATTAAGTGTGTATATCACGAATTTGCCAGACAGAAGGACTAAATCACGTGACGTGAACAAAATACAAAAATATAAAACTTGAATTGAATAGCCGAAAAGAATGTATTCATTCGTTTAGCCAAGATTGAAGATGATGAAGGGCGTCGTCGTCATTAAAAGAAAGCACATTATTTTCTTTTTTGGGGCGAAGTGAAACACTTTTCAGTAAAAAAATTGTTGTTATCTTATTCATTATAATAATAAAACGTTCATTCATAAAAAACCATTTTGTCTGCGTGTATCTATGTACCCGTTGCTATATACAATTTCTTCGCGTTTTATCCGAAATTACATTTATTTTGATTTCTCATGCTATTTCTTGGGAATTGTGGTTGCTTCTGCTTCTAAATACACACTGCACGCTTTTTTGGTACCATCTTCATTTCATACGCAAGCATGCAATATTGTGTGTGTAAACCTTGTTTTATTTGTACTTATCCGCATGCAATAAAGCTAAGAAAATATATACGAGGTAGAAAAATTTGTAGAAAAATAATCATTTTCATGCAAGACATCAATAAATTTTTTGTTTGTTGAGCAGAAAAAGAAGAAGAAAAAAGAAAGAAAAACTCTGTATGTATTTTGTATTTTATGACTTGAGAAAATTTACATAGCGGAGCAAAAGGAGTTTTTTTTTCGTTTGTACAAAAAAAATGATGATTCTTTCTTTCTTGGCTTGACCATCATCTTGGTCATTGCTATTACATATCATCATATCCCATGAAAAACAAGGAAAAGGCCGTGCAAATGGCAATACTTGGAGAAATGACCCATTAATTGTGTTACAGCAGCAGCATGATGTCATGATGAAACATAATATACATTTTTGAAATACGATCATGATTATTATGATATTATTACAACGCAGACAACACAAAAATATTATATACCATGTCTTTTATTTATTATTTACTTAGTTAATAGTAAAAGAAGTATAAACCTTACGTGAAATTGATTCGTATATAAGGAACATAACACAGGTAAGCAAACATCATTAGTAAAAATGTGCATAGTGAATATATAATAACCTTTAAAAAATATGTATATAAAAGAGAATGTGATGATGAAGATGATCCCTTCTTATTCCTTTTCTTGTTCCTCCATGTTTCGTGTACATTTATTTTGTGTGCATATTATTACAATTATGATGAAAATGCCGGCTACCAGCTGGAGATCTACATAGTTGGATTTTTTGTATACAGATATGATATATGAATGAGTGTATATGGAAAAATGAGAAGGAGCCCATAATGGAAAGGAGAGCCTACATATCATATTTTAATGGTTGTGAGCGGCGCTATTAATGATACCTTTTTATACCACATTTTGTGTACATCCGCTGGTCATAAGAAGAAGAAGAATAAGAAGAGAGGGAGATTTTTATATAAAAAACTTCTTCAGTGGCAATCAAACTTTTTTTTGGAAGGTACCTATGCCATTGGCGGATTAAAACTTTTGACATTTATGTTTTGCTGCATATATGTAAATGCTTTACATAATAAAAATTAATGTAGAAATGTTTGATCAATTTTGAATGACTTTTAATATTTGTGAACATTTGAGCATTAATGAGTCGGTACATTTGTTATAATGGGTTCAGGCTAGGCGATTGCATGGCTAGATTTGATGTAAAAGTTGTTTTTATGTTTGTCGTTTCAAATCATTTTGATTTCTTTTACTAAATACGACAGAATCTAAAGTAAAATGTATTATCATCGAGTGGCTATCGGATTTATATTTGTTACGCGTTTACAGTAAGATGTATAAAATTAAATTTGGCAATGTAATCTTACATTTTCTATCTTATAATGTTCACACAAAGATGTTTCGTCCAAGTGTGTTCACATGATTAAAAAAAAATATCAAAATTATCCACATTTTTACCCAAATATCGTTTTCCTATTCACACCCCCACTGGTTTAATAGACAGTTTTGCCCATTTAATTTAATGCGTTTACGGATTCCTTTGAAATTGGCTGATTTGCCGACTCTCTCTCTCTCTCACTCTCCTTCAATCTAGCTACTAGTGGCGTGTAGTAGTCCCGTCCTGGTCCCACCATCAACAACAATCAACACTACTTCTTACTACCATTTGCACCAAACCAAAAAAAAAATCTTATTTACTAGCTGTCCATCTATCCATCGTCCATCCATCCATCCTACTAGAGAGAGAGAAAAAAGTAGCAGCAACAAATAACCCAACTCTATCTCATGATGTCGGAGGAAAAGTGCGTGTAAAACTTGACTTGTACTACTTGCTTGACCATTTTGTAATTGCCGATGATGATCATATAAAAAAAGGAAGCGGTAGTTTTCAGTAGTTCTTCTGATATAGTCAATCCCTTTTATCCACGCAAAGTTTTATAAAATGAAAACGACATGCATCTAATATACATACCTTCATCATCATCATCATCATCAGCAGCAGCAGTAGAAGCAGTAGATGCTGTGAAGATGATTTTTGATGTTTCTTTTTGATAGGTTTTTCATGATGATATTGACTCGGAGTAGTAGTAGTCGTAGTGGCGGTGGTAAACAAGGTTGAGAAGGAAGGTGACTGCTGACGACGTACTTTTTTTCTAGATTTTTTGGTGATGATGTTTGATAGCCATCATCCTGTCTTCGGCATAAAAATGACCATTCAGGAAACCATTTAAATTGACCATCACCATTTCTACTCCTGAAAATATAATATTCAAATTTTACCATCATCATTTATTTTCAGAAGAAAATAAATTAATCGTCAGTTTTTAGTATAATAATAAACGATGATGCACCTCTTTCTCTCTCTCCGCCTATTTAAGAAAATCCCATTTCCTTTTTTTTCTTTCTACCTTCGTCTAAATTGCGCCTTTTTTGCTAAATACGATAAGAAAAAAAGTATAAAATAAGCCATGAAATGAAAAAGATAAGAAATTATTTATTGTAAAATTCTCCCCTTTTTCTGCTGTTTCCTCCGCCCATTATATATTTTTATACATATCTCTAGAAAATGATTACTGATTATATGCATTTTTCTTCCAGTTTAATGGTGTGATCCCTGTGCTACACCGCCTTTGCTTGCAAATTGCAGTTTATTCAAAAGAGCCAGTCAATTTGGTGATAGATATTCATCGATAAACGATCCGATTACAAATTCAATTTGTAATAAAAATATATATATATTTTATGCATATGAATATGTAATTGCCATTTTTGCAGCTCTGCATATTATATTTTGTATGCAAATGTATTGAAAAAAAGGTCGCTGACAGACATCGTCCGACACATATGCAATCAAAATATATACATACCAAACAAAATGCATGCATAATATTTTTCACTGTTCCATCAATCAAATAAAAAAGTATTTTTTTTAGATTGCTTTTTTTTCCTGTAAAAATTTAGCTTTTCAGGGAGATCATAAAATATTTACTCAAACGAGAGAAAAAAAAACAATTTTTATTTTTTTTATGCCATCATCTTACAAATCGACATTCCACCTTTGCAGCTCTGCATATTATATTTTGTATGCAAATGTATTGAAAAAAAGGTCGCTGACAGACACCGTCCGACACATATGCAATCAAAATATATACATACCAAACAAAATGCATGCATAATATTTTTCAATGTTCCATCAATCAAATAAAAAAGTATTTCTTTAGATTGCTTTTTTTTCCTGTAAAAATTTAGCTTTTCAGGGAGATCATAAAATATTTACTCAAACGAGAGAAAAAAAACATTTATATTTTCATGCCATCATCTTACAAATCGACATTCCACCTGTCTGATTTTATTGCGTGTCATTTAAAAGTGTAAAATAAAAATCTACACCAAACATTGTCCTTTTCCTTGAATGACGTACGCATCCAAGAAATGTGTGATTTCTAGAAGAAAAAAACATATCTCACTAATGCGTAAAATTAATTGATATTTGACCTGACATGCATTATAAAGCGGATGCAAGTTTTCTATCAAAATAAACAGCTTACAAAAGAAAAGCTTCTTTGCATGTGACATTTTTTCCATAAAACATTGTGAGCTTTTCTTTCTTGCACTTTATCTTCTTCTTATTATTTTTTTTTCAAAGAACATGCTTCGCATCTCTCTAGAAGTCCAAATTTTTCAATCTTGATTGAACTTTTGTTCAAATTTTCTTTCACAGGTTTGGAGGTGATAAAATCAAAATACTACACATGCCCCCACTCTTATCGTTATAATAACATTTTTTTTCCTAGATCTTTTATATATTTTATTGCGTATGCACATCAAGTTTTTTTTATTATTTCTTTAAACAACATCACACTTTTTTATCAGATATATTATTCCTCTCTCTCTCGCTCAATCTTCAAGAAGAAAAAAAAATATCCATCACATTCCCTTCATGATTCATCATCACCGTCATCAAAACATCCCCGTCGTGGTGAATGATATGATAGTGTTTTAATCTGTAATAAAGTATTATGAAGAAAAAAACTGCGTTAAAATAAAAATAATAATATGTATGCATATCATGGATATATTTGTATTATATGAATAAGTTTGATAGGTAGCTTATATCACACACACACACTTTTCGAGATAAATATTCATATTATCTAAAACATAAAAAGAAACTTACATATATTTCAAAATGGGTTTTTAAATGTTTTTTATATATATTTCTCAGGATTTTTTTTAATTCATCGCATCACCTTCTATTTGAATAGTCAGATTCACAATCAGTCAGTCAGACAGACAACCTATATAACAGAGAGAGAAAAAAGAAAGGTGTAATATACACGAATTTGGTAGGTATACATTATTTCTTTCTCTTTTCATGTCTGCCTCTTTTCACGTCCAATTTGAAATTGAGACAGTAAATATTTTTCCCATTTTCTTCTTCTTCTTCTTCTTCTCGTCTTCTTCTTCTTGAGCAGGTTAGGTTAATATTACTTTTTTTCGTACATTTTTATTACGCATTTAAGCAGTGGTGGTGATGATGGCGTATAAAGTGGCTCGTTAATCACGACCAGTGCACGACGACGACGCAATAAGAATAAAGACCAATATAATATTATATTTTTATAAGAATTGCTCTCTTGCAGAGAGTCATCCAAGTGAAAAAAAAGTGTTTGTGGATATATTATATGGATATTACATTATTATACACATAGTGCATAATATAATATCCCATTTATTTCCATTTCCCATCAAAACCTTCATCAGAAGAGGAGAGAAAAAAATATCAGTGGGGAAAAAAGAAAAGAAAATGAGGCATTATAAATGGGAAGCTAGAATTTATGGTGCCATTACATATTATTATTACCATTACATATATTTACTCACTCGAAGACAATAAAGCCATGTGGGTATGTATTATACTGTGTAGCAGCAGAGCAGAAGAGTAACAGCAACAGGTATGCAGACAGAGAAGGATTTAAAAATGAAGGTATGGCATGGCATGTATCACAAGAAACAATCACAACAGGATCAACAGAAGCATCAAAAAAATGTACCTACACAATGTAGCAAGCAAAAAAAATACACATTCCCATCTCGGCAAGGTAGTTGAAAATGTCACAGGTGAAAATTAATGTTATGCCAAGCCACAAATCGACATTATCAATTACCCATTTTCTTTTTCGTGGCAGTTTTAGGTGAAAAAAATGGCTCCCAACAACGTCCCACAACAAAATATAGTTAGCACCACCAACACAAAATAAAAATTGCTTTAAAATGTCCACATGAAAAAACAATTAAAATGTATTACACATTCATGATGTTCTCATGATGATGAGGAGATGATGATGATATTGTGATATGTTTTGTAGTATCTGTAGTACAGCATATCAGGTGACCTCCACAAGGAGTCTAAATAACAACACACTACATAACAGCGTGATATGATCATCGCCAAACCGTATAATCACTACCACCACCGTGTCGTGTTTGTTGTTGGAGGTGGGGGTAGCGAGATAGAGAGAGAGAGAGAGAGAGAAGGCTATTCATTTTCTCGTGTTAAATTCAGATTTTAATTTCCAATTTTTTAATGGGAGTTTTTTTTCTTCTTCGTAACTAACTGACTAGTCATCATCATCCTCATGAAAATGAAAAAGGTAGAAGAAGAAAAAGACAAGCAGCCTGAGTGTAGCAAAACCATTGCAACTAGGGAAAAAAATGTCTTAAATTTGATTAGAGTGCAATTTAATAGTAAAATCTACGCCCCACCTCCCGTCTCTTCTCTCCCCTTCATTCATTTTCATTTACGAATATTTAGTGTACCGAGAAAAAAAAAGGAAAGATAATAAATGAGTATATACAGATATCGGTATGCATGCATGTAATATCTAAGTACATATCTTCATATCTATATACAATTTCTCATGTAAACTACTGCGTGCAAACAATATTATACTATTATGGACATATATAAATTAATCGATCTCTATCTAACTACTACTACTACTACTACTTACTTTTTGCCTCTCCTCATCTCAAAAAGACTTTTTTTTTGCATTTTTGCTGCAACAGCAGCACCAGCACCAGCAGCTTTAGAGGTCTGAAAACAAGAGGAAGGGCCAATTAAAATGTGCAAAAGTAGTCATGTATTATTTTTTTTCTAGTGTTGTTGTTGTTGTTGATGTTATTACAATAGAACATTTTTACCGTGATAAAGGATGATGGTGATCATCATCATCATAACATGATGATGATGATAGTGTGGTGGTGGTAGTGGTGGTGGGGACTATTGCTATAATATCCATATATACTACCTAATATGCATGTTAAATCCACTTCTTTATTATTCGTTCCTCTACTGCTACTACTACTACTTCTCTGCGCGTTTTTAATATGAGAACCGTTTGTTTTGTTTCTTTTTTTATAATGTATAAATTCTCTCCTTTGGTTTTAGTTTGATCTCTCGTCGATTTATGATTTGAAGATAGCAATTATACTCCATAAACAACTGACCATCATCATCATCAAGGAGTTCATCATTAGACTGTACATATAGCTTCTTACAAGATAGGTAGATACAATTTTATACTTTTTGTATTACAAACAAACACACACACACACTCGGACTTCTTTTTTTTAAAGCGAGTCAGTCAGCAGTCCAAAAAGAAATTGCCCACGAAGTGGTCCCACGTTTGTAACAATGTATATATCACAGGGAAGGGTAATTATTATTACGGCAGGAGCAGGAGCAGCAGCAGCACACACACACACACAAGAAGTAAAATAGAAGTAGCAGCCGAAAAAAAAATATTATTTTGGATAGGTATACATAGTCACAGTGTGTGCAATAATAATAATATCTTGATGATGATGATCAACTCATGAACATTATAGCAAGGTACTCTAATAAAAATGGAGACTTTTTATTTCCCATTCGGAAAATGAAAATGACTTTTGAGAAGAATATAAGAAAAGGGTAATTTTTATTTTGATATGAGCACGATTGATGATGATGATGATGATGTGAGTTGTAATGTAACTAGTGAGTAAATGAGCAAAGCAGGCAGCAATCATCATCATCATCGTGTCGGTAGTGGTTTTCTTTATTGTGGTCGTAATAGGCCATAACCATTTAATTATTATTAAGTCATTCATTTTTACATAAAAAATAATAAATTTTCATTTTGTGGCTAAAAAAAATATTCTTGAGGCTATTCAGAAGAAGAAGAAGAAAAAACGTGTCGTGTTGTGGTTAATATGCTTTTGTTGCGTATATGCCTATAAAAAATGCATGTTTGTATGTATATGAATATTTGTGTACGTTTCAAAGGAGATAAATGGCAAATTATCATGATGATGCGATTATTACATTATGATGCAAAAAAAATGTATATAAAAAGAAGACGAACAAAATTACGATTTAAAAAGGATCATCAATTTTTCAAAAAGGACGGATTTATTGAGCAGTCGATTAGGTAAAAAAGCGATTAAGAATTTTTATTAGCTTTGTTGTTGGGAAAGAAGAAGAAGTAATAAATTCTTTTTTAGTGAGAGTGGGAAAATTGTTGACAATGGAATTTTTTTAAATAATGATAATAATAATTTTTTTTCTTTGTAAAAATGATTAAATGGATAATTGTGAGAAAAAAATGAAATTAAGGCTTGGTGAAAGTATTAAAGTAGAAGCACTTATTCATGTACTGCTTTGTGCCCCAGGTGGCTTTCCCTGTGGTGCGACCATTACTGTGAAAGGTGAATCCGGGAATGTGACCAGCATAAGAGGAGCTCATGGGTTCACAGCATCTGTAAATATTACAGTCCGGGTCGGGCTTGCAGGGGCAAGCGTAAGGTCCTCGGTTAAGATGATGAGCACGGGGATCACAGCACATTGGAGGGGGACTGCAGCAGGGTGGAGGAGGGCAGCAGCGTTGAGGTTGACAACGAGATGCTGCTTCTACACGGATGGAGGGCTCGGGTGAGGGGTTGAAACAGTCTTGCATCACTTTGCAGGGATCACAGGGAAGTTCCTCGCAGGGTGGCTTGCGACGAATATTTGGAGGTCGCACGGGTGGACAGCAGACGGGATCACAACAGCCAATATCTTCGCAACCCACTGGATTTCGGCAGCAGTCATCCGGTGGACAACAGACGCCGGGAGGTTGAAGTATAGGGCAAGGGGCCTGTTCAGATAAGAAATTTGGTAACATTTATTTCAATTGCGAATCAAGAATAGCCTGTCTAAAATAGGGAGTTGAATTCATCAACAAAAGAATTGAATTGTAAACTAACCTGAGCCACACAAGGATCTTCAATGATTTCTCTTGTTATCCTACCAAACGTGCCTCCGTTCCGTTGTTTAAGCGTAGGAACATGACCACCATAACCCGGAATATGATAAGGCTCTGGCAAGTAACCCGGCGGGGCAGTCTCACAGCAGTACATTTTGAAAAATTTGGAATTTGGTAGATTTTGGATGAGTTATATATCACACTGCTTTGACTTGACTTGGAAAATTTTGGAGACTGAATAAGATTTGACCGAATTTTTAGGAAATGGACTGGAACAGGGATATTTTCAACTTGATTTCATATTTCATTCATTCATTTCAGTAATTTTGAATAGATCAACAAAAGCAAACAGTATAACAAAATTTCCTTGACTACTCTGAAATCTCTGATTGCCCCACCCAACCACAAAAAACCTGCCTTGAAGCTTTGCTTGAGTAACCTGCTGCATTGCATTTTTACGATACATGTCCACACACCATACCAAAGTTCCGCTTGTCATCTTTGCTGATCCCACTAATCATCCTTTGAAGACCTCCCTAGACCACTCTTCTGGCTTAAAAAAATATTAATAAATTCTGCAAAAAAAATATATATATTTGATATTCAGGTCACTGCTAATCCCCAACCGAGTTGCCACTAATGAAATGGCAATAACCCTGATTTTACAAAACACTTTTCATGTCATTCATCATCTAATCACTTTGCTTACTGCTCTTTTTGTTTTTACCTCTATTTTCTTCGAAAAGCTGCTCTAGTTTATTTACTGTAAGCACATCAAAAAATACCAAAACGTAAAGAGATAATCCTTTATTCTCCCAATTTCTCAACTTGTCGCTTTGCAGATGTTCAAAACTATAATGCTGGTTGAGCATATACACAATACACATACAGATACTCATACTGCTTATTATATTTCACTGGTATTTATCTTGGTCGTGGTCGCAGAGCATCATCATCGTGATCCGAGAAGATCACCATCGCCCTCATCATGATTCATGATGAATGCTAATATGATTGTTTTTTTTCTTCTTTTCTAAAATGACGACAAAATAAGCTTCTTCTTCTTCTTCTTCTACACATCTCATCTCATCATTAGCCATCCCATCACCATTTCTTCCCTCTATTAGATCTGTTTGCGTGAAAATATTTAATATTTTCTTCTTATTTTTTTTTGCAATTAGCTCCTCTAAAACAATTTCAGAAAGTATAGGTATTATGTATATTATTTTAGAAAAAAAGGTTTTTGTTGTGTTTTCATTCTCTAAATATTTTTTTATATTATGGTGCACCCCATCTTCATCCTCATGAAGTGTCAATCATAATCATTTTCAAAAATTCAAATATAATAAAATAGCGTGCAAATCAACGATCATATCACATCATATCAAAAAACGATTACAAACATTCGATCCCCTCATGTTGCATGAAAAAAGAAAAGAACTCTATATACAAAATGCACAGGCTCAAACATGTATACATTCACACAAGTATAAACACGCTAAACTGTATAGTTCTATCTTCATCATTATTATATATTTGACGTGCCTCTTTAAAGAGACACACAGAGAAAAAAAATAAGATGAGCCCTTTGGTGCAATTACCTTGTCAAAAAATTGCTCCTATTTTTCTGAAAAAGGTGCAATTATAAGTCTACACAGAGCAATAACAAAAAGGGAGGAGGATCTTACATATATGCATATGCATATATATGAAATGGTCATCATGATGTGAAGAAGGTAAAATAAAAAGAATTTTGTGCAGTAGCAATAATCCTATTTGGATGCTACTACTACACATTATACAGTCATTCAGATAGACAGACAGCCAGTATTAAAAAAAATTGTGTAGAAAATATAAAGTGACCATAATGAAGACGGATTGGAAAGGGTTGATGTTTTGTTGGTTGTTGTGGGTTGGATAGAGAGAGAGAGAGAGAGAGGAGAAAAGAAGAAAAATGTTTTTTTGCTTCAGGCTTGCCATTTATATACAACTCAACTCATCTTCTTCTCTTCATCCCTTTTCCTCTCTGTCGTTGTAAAAAAGGCAATAAAAATAAAAATAAAAAATGGAAAAAAATTTATAAACAAATTGAATTGCGAAATGAAATATATAAACAGTTTATCATTTTTTTAAAACATTCTTTTGGCAATAATAATTATGTTATATATGTGATGTTATATGGTGTACTGACATGGTATTTTGCCCATGCATGTGTGTACTCTATTTGCATGTACACATTTATTTTTTATTATATATTTTTTTTAAATCCCTTTGAATATATTAAGAATGATAGATAACATTTTATTTTCTTGGTTTGTAAATATAAATATAGCTATTATCATCATCATCATCATGATGGTCGTTTTGATGGTTTGATGCACAAAAGCAGCAGCAAACACAGCAGCAGCAACAGTCGCTACGGCTCTTTGTTTTTCCGTTGGCAGTTTAATAAGTTAATTAGGGACTAGAAAACGAAGAAGCATATATTATGATGTGCATATAAGCATATATGTATGTGTGTACGTATAACTACCTAGTAATATGGGATATTATGTTACATTAAGAGAAAAATATAATAAATCCGTCTTTTTCCTGTGGTAGTTTTTGTGGTGGTGGTGGTGGCTGAGAAATAGTCTCATGATTCATCATATCATGACGATAGATCCGTCTCAAAAAATAGTAGACGTTTTTCTTGGCTGTTGTTTTTTTTATGATGGGACGATACTTTTTTATGATTATTATTTTGAAGCAGAGGAGCAGAAGCAGAGATTGGATTGGACCAAACTACTGAAAAACTTATTTTGCATTAAAAACCAAGAAGGATGACCACGAATGATAAGCATGATGATGATGAATACTAGTCAACTAGTAGAAGATTTTTTGAAGACAAAAAAAAGTGAGTGACATGACAGCAAACAATTACCTATTAGTAGACTGAAAAAACTAACACCAACTGCGAAAAAAGTAAAAAAGGTCCCATACCACCTCAGCAGGAGTAGTAGAAGTAGTCGTAAGAAGAAGAAAAAAACACAAGACAATTTTCTTCTAAATAAAACGGGGAATGAAGAGGAGGAGGAGAACTAAATTAAATACCCCCGACGATGACGACTCTTCTTCTTCTCTCTGCTCCTATCGTGATTCAAATCTCTCACGGGGCACGAAAGCGTAAAATCCACAAAAGTCATGCATGCATGCATGCATGCAAGCAGAATTGTACATACATACCTCATCATCGTCGTCATTTGTACAGGTGGCTTTTTGGTTTTTTTTGTACCATCAAGAAATATTATGCCTGACGATGATGATATTATGATGATGACGGCAGCCATATTGGAATCTTTTTTGGCGAAATTCCCACACACATACATACATACAAATAAGCATGCATATCATATCAACAACATACCTGAAAAACACTCAATTTAGAAACACGCATGTCCACTTAGCAGCACTAAACTTTTTTTACCTGTGTGTATGTGTGTGTTGTTGTTTACATACCTGTTTGATTTCTAATATAAAAAAATGATTGATGAAAAGTAAAAATTATCGAGACTGCAACTTGATGACTCATCATTTATCATCATAATATAATAAGCAGTCTTTTCCTCTCATAACAATGCTCACACCTGGAAAAAAAATCAAGGGTCAGTAGGAAAGGTCAACAAGTTGAAGAGTGAGAGAAAAAGGGTCGGTCATCTTTAAAGAGTTAAATGACTGGTTTTACTAGACTCCACACACACACACACTACGAACGAACAAGTTTTCTCCGTGTGTTTGTCTCGCGATGACTGAGGAGGTGGTGATGGTCGTCATCATAATCATATGAGTGATCAGTTCCATTCATTACAAAAAATATATTTTTTCATTCATTTCAACTTTTAACCAGAAAAAAGAAAAATACACACACGTTTTTGGTTCAACCACCAAAAAAAGTTACCTTTAGTGTAGGTTCCCTTGTTGCGATAAAAAATCTTCATTGAAGATGATGTGATGATGATGAGTGCGTAGCACAAAAATATTTCTATGGACCTGTGTTTTTTTTCTGGCTTGCTGGCCTTGTAATACCCGTTACCTTTTGGATTGGTTTGGTTTTACAGGTGAGAGGAGTGAGATTGAATTTTTTGGTTCGACAGGTTAGACTAGACGGGCAGCTGAGAGAGATGATAGCTTGAGTACGCACAATGCAACAAGGGAACAAGAAATAGAAAAAAATGAAAAGGAAGAAAATCAGGAATCAAGTTGTATTTTTCTCCTCTTTTTGTGGACTTGTTCTGAACCAAATGAACTTGGAATCCCAGTTTCCTTTTTCAGGCATTGCATTGCACACACACACACACACATAAAACATATAACCACACCAGTTTTTCATAAAATTATCAGCTGATCATGATGATGAGTGTGTATATGTGTGTGTGTAACCACAACAGAGAAAAAATTGGTCAAAACTGGATTTTCAATCGTCAATATTTACAAATTAGTGAGCACGCTCTTTCCCTCTCTCTCTCTCTCTTCTTGGTTAACTTTCTTCTTTTGGACCAGTATATTCAGTTCAAAAGTGGAATTTGTTTGCGGGGATGTCCGTTTGCGTTTTGTTTGTCGGTATATGATATGCACACTATTATACACAGCAGCTCAACAAGTTAACGTGAGCAGCGCGAGGAGAAGTTGACCTAGTTCACCTCTCACAGAAAAATAAATAAAAAATACAACACAAAAGATTGTGAGCTAGTCTTGTTTTCCACTTTCCACTATTTTATCAAATCAACAACTTTTTTTTCTACCACTGCACTGCTGATGCTGTAATAATAATAATGATAAATACATAATCATATAGACAGGCTGACTGATACAAGTTGCTCAAGTAGTGTGCAAAACCATAAAGTAAAAATATTTTGATGATTGCAAATTGCAACCAGAGAAAAAAATGCAACTGCAGAAAAGCTGGAAGAACCTGAAAACTGGAACTGGTTGAATTGATGATAAATTGAATGAATGACCTACAAAAAAACAAGCATCACAACAGGCTACTTTGTTTGTGTTGAGCACGATTGAAGATGATGAATTTGTGGTTGATGAAAGTGATCCCAAAATCCTAATAATTAATTATGCAAAATGACACATTTGTTTTTAATTTCTAATTTGTATATTGACTTTTCAAGTAAAAATATTGAATCGTCGAACTCACGTTTTGGTTTGCGAGGTGCAATAGAATATGACGTCAACCAACGTACGTGGCTAGAAACATTCTCTGCAGCCTTTAAATTTTAAATGTCGTTTAAATATCTCAAAACATTTTGCGCATCAGTTCGCGTTTTAGTTTTAAAGTTTGTTTTGTATCAGTGCAGTTTAATCCCATCGTCATCATTCATTTAAACATTTTGTGTTTGACAATGTTTTTGTAGAAACGTAACCTATTGCACAAAATTTTAAACCCTCTCCTATTCAAAAGATTACTTTTCTCCATCATCAATAATAATAAAGCATTAGATAAAAATAATTGTAGTTTGTTACTTTTTCTTAAAGAATAAAAAAATATGTGAAATGGCCCATAGGAATTCTGAAACATGATTCTTTACTTTACTCGGGGGAAAAGAGAAGAGACGACACAAAAAAGTCAGGAGAGTGCACATCCATGAAAATAAATACAAACACACATTTATACAAAGATTTTTTTGTATATATATTTTACTGCGACTCGGACAGAATTTCAAGTGAGCAAAAGCAATAACATTTTTTTTCTGTATCTTCTTCTTCTTTTGAAAAAAGGCTTGAGGCTTTCTTTTTTCTTTCGGTGTGTGTTGTTGTTGGTAAAAAAATGTTTTCTTTGCTTGCATGCTTTGCATGTAGGCTTTTATTATAAAATAAAATATTCTTTACTTTGGTTGAACATTTTGCTGAGACGTGTGATGTGAGAAAGCTTCTTCTATTTCAGGTAAATTGGTACATTTAATACTGACTGACCAAAAAGTACACACACACTCACACACGCAACTTGAATGTTGAATGAAAATGATGAATGCTCAAGGCGCAGGTGGATTTTTACTTAAAGATGAGTGTATTGAAATAAATGAACTGATGATGATGATGATGATGAGAAAATAAGACGACAGAGAGCCGAGAAAAAAAAAGTGATGTCCATCTTTCTGACCATCCATCCAAGTATAAAATAAGTAGAATATTTTTTTGTAGGATGCTGCTGCTGATGGTCATCTTGTCTACTTTTACCTCTACCACCACGCCACCACATCTCAGTTTACATCTATCCATTCGTCTGTGAAAAAAAAGTATTTGAACGATAAAATTGAAAGTTTGAAAATAAGGCTGGAATGGAGTGAAGACAACAACAACGGATATAATCATATGAAAATAATATATAAAAGGAAGTAAGCAGCAAACAAAAAAAGGATTAGAGGAAAAAAACATAACCTTATTTTCAAGCGAGGAGGAAGAATATGAAGATCAAGTGCAGAGATCAAGCGGAAAAATAGAATGTAACAAAAAAAATATAAGAAAGAAAATCTTCAGAAAAGGTAAAAAGGTAATCTGAGTCTCTGTGTTTTTGGTTGTACTGGTGGTGAATAAAAAAAACGAGGCGCGCGGTCCACCAGGTAAATAAATACGAGCACGCAATGAAGTGCGCAATAAAATATATTTTTGTCTGGTGAGACAATATGTATGCATTACATATAGGTATACTTACGTAAAATATATATCATAACTTGAATTATATTCTTCACGGTAAAAAAAACATATATTTTTTAAAAACATTATTGGTTCAGTTCACCAAAGAGCAGAGAGTCCAGCTCCAGCTCGAATTTCGAAATGAAGGATGAAGCAAAAGTTTTTTATATTTTTTAAGGGTCACTTCCACCACCACCACCATCGCATCGTAATAAATGAGAAGATAGCATCATCATTTTTTTCATATTTTTTTCTTCTTCTTGAGTTTTAAGTTTTTAAGAAGAAGAAGAATCAGAGGAAACCAAGAAAAAGCTCAATGCAATGAAATAAACTGTGGAGCAGAGAGAGAGAGATGCATAATTTTTATAGGAAGCCAAGGAAGAAAAAAGACGACGCGAGTCTTACAAACTAGAAAAATGTTATATCTATAATAATTCTTGTGAGCAAAAGCAGCTCATTCAGAATTTATTTTTAAAAATCCTTTATTGTCTGTTGTATGCTGCTGCTGCTTCAGCTTTACGATTTACGAGGATTGTCTGGAAAAAAAATTGTGAATCCTTTTAGATATTTTTTCATCTTCTTCTTCTGCTTTAAGGTTGAAGGTTGTTGGTTGAAGATGAGATAGTAGGTACATATATATAACCTGAGTGAGATGAGTACACACAAGACCAAAATGCAACGCAGTGATAAAATATGTGTAATGCTAATGCTTACTTTATATGGTTTTACTTTGTACGTGTGTATGTACCTATGTCTAGCTGTCTGTGTATGTCTCTTCCATATTTCTTATGTGAATAACTTTTTTTTTTGAGCAGTCGGTTAAAAAATGTTATGATAATGCCTATCAAGGTCAAAAGACAGAAGAGAGAGATGGGATGAGATGATGTAAGTAAGCTTAATTCAGCGAGTGTCATATTATCAGCAGCAGCAGCAGCGCACAAGGTAAAGTATAATAATATGATATTACACACATTTTTATTTTTGTGCGGTGGTGGTGGTGGTGGTGATATAAGAATTCAATCAAGCAAAATGAATGTTACACACGATTTAATATTATTATCATTTTTTTGTGTAGCAGTAGTAGTAGTGAAGAAGTAGTAGTTTTTCGCTCAATCCTCTCTCAACTCTTCAACTCTGTGTTAAAAATCATAAAAAAAAGTCAAAGTCACCAAAAACCATCTTGATGATGATCGTCATAGTCATAATATGTATCGTTATCCTCTGTTGTCGTCGTTAGTATTTCTTCATGTCATCTGAAACATGATCAATTCAAAGTTTATGGTAAGTGGCAAGTGAATAAATATTATTATGCCTATAAATAGGCATCATTATCATCATTCGCCAGCAGAAAAGAGCATCACAGGTAAATTGCGTGATAGGCCTTTGCGTGTATGTACTAGACAGGCATGAAAAAATATATACATATTGTAACTTTGGCATAAATACAAAAATATTATATACAATCCCTATACATAATACCATATAAAGTAGTCAGTATAATATATCTACTTAAGGTTAGTGTACATTATGCATATAAAAAAGAAGAAGAAAAATCCCCATCCCATTTTAACCACAACACCACCACCATCATCATTATCATTTAATTTAAATACATTGGTCGGCAATTAAATTATAAGACACACACTACTTGCAGGTTTGCTTTCTTTATTGAGTCTGTTTGTCTGCTGTTTGAATGGTTTTTACAACAACAGCAGGCGAGATTTTAAACAAAACAAAAAACAATGACTTTGGACTGTGTATTAACAACACTAGGCATATATTATATATAATTCTTCAAAGAATAAAAAAAAACGATAATATGATAATGATGTACAGTCAGAGATGATGATGATGATGATTTTGCTGATTAGATCATGATATTCTCTCTGTCTCAATGTCAGGGTTAAAAATAACATGTACAAATGCAGTTTAGTTTGACACAGTGGCAAAAAAATACTCGATCAATAATACAAAATACAACAACAATAAAATTAAATGGGTCTTCTTCTTTTTTCGCACTTCTTGTTTTTTTTCATTTAGTGCTGAGTAATAAGTTGTTATTTCAAAAAAAAAAAAGACGAGAAGGAAAGAAATCAAAATTGAATTTTTGAAAAAACTACACATGGGTGTAAAATAAACGTCTCTGCTAATTGTATAGGAAGTATATAAATGGCATGACACGCCTTTTTAAGTTTGATCATTTTTTTAAAACTCTCAGTAATAATAAGTGCCGTGTTTACTTCTTCTTGGAATGGACAATCTATCATTTTGTCTGCCTTAAGGAGTTTTTACGGTGTTATCACTAAAAAAACATTTTTAAAAAACAAGTGTGTAGTATAAATTCAACCGGTGAAAATGATTGTGAGATGGTGGTGGTAGTGTAATAATAAGCAATAGTAGTAGTAAGCTGATATACTGAAGGATATAATGTTTTGGGGTGACAGTGCTGCTTCTTCTGCTGCTGTTGATACTGCTGCTGTTTCTGATCTGATAAAAATCACAAGAAAATTATCTTTCGGACCGAACGTGAAAAAATTATTATTAATCTTTATGACTACCACCACCACTATAAGTACATAGGAGAAAAAAGGTGCAATAATTTTTTTGTGACATGACAGAAATTAAAATGCAAGAAGACGAAGAAGAATGAGATGGGGAATGAAATCTGTGGTAAAAAAAAAGTAAAGTGGTAGTAAGAGTGGCGCGCTACTATGTACACATACATACACTACTACTACTACTACACGGATCTACGGATACATTTTGTTTCTCAAGTAAGGCCATTGTTGTTATTGTTGTAGGCACGTAAAATAGAGTTGGGCACATGATCGGAGGACGGATGCCTTTTGGTGGTGGTGTGGTGTGGTGGTTATAGAGCGGTGACGGTGTGATAATATATAGCAAACTGGTCGCATCATCATCAATATTATCTCAACTCGTCATCATCATCCTCATTGCAATGTGTCAGGACACTTTTTTTTCTCCTCTTGTTGTGTAGTGTGTGTGATAGTAATCATTATGATTATTAGCGATTGAGAGAGAAGTTCAGCGAAAAGGAGAAAGATTTACGAGAGAAGAAGAGAATGTATACTTTTTTTGAGAAGAAGATTAAATGGAGAGAGAGAGAGAGAATGTAGTAAGTGCTGCTGCTATTATAAATGGTTGTTGTGCATACATATATAGATAGATACCTATATACCTACACAAGTAAATATACAGAACATTGATTCATGGGAAAAGCCTGTAGAATGAGAGATTTATGGTGATGATCTTGCACTGGTATGAAATCAGAATTCCTTTGGAGATTTACGAAAAGAATGCACAATGAGTTGGTGGTGGACGAAGGAATCTGCATACTTTGTTGCCTCGTAAAAGTAATAAAGCATTCCATTCACCACAAAATGCCAATTCTCAATTTACCCTCCTCTGCATATTACGGTGATGATGATGGTCATGATGATGAGAGTATCAGGTGAAGAGATGGGATTTTCTTGTTTATTGTTTAACACATTTTTTTGGGGAAATCCTTATGAAAAAAATGCAAAATTGAAAATTTGAAAAACAAAACAAAAGAAAAAATGAGTCTTTTGAATTTTGTGTACACAAGAAGAAAAAAATACTAATAAGAAGAAAGAATGAAAATGACTTGTCCATAGAGGGAGGCAGAGATAAATGATCATTGTTTATTGTTAATGTGAAAAAGGCAAAAAAGAGAAAGAATTTCCATTTTAAAATATATATAGCCAGACATGCATAATAATATGTACATGCTTAGGTATATTTATGTAAAAGAAAATGTCGTATGCTGTCTTGTCACCTGTCGGTAGCAACCTTTCCGAAATGAATACAGATTTGCTACTACTGAACCATTTCATTACGTATAAAAAAAATCTTTCTTGCTAAATGTATACAGTAAGAAAAAAAGAGAATAATTTCATACAGACATACACACACACCCACGTTTCTTTCAATCTGACTCACCAAACAGGTAACAAGCCTAACTACAGCACATGAAAAATTGAAAAATAGGTAATCATTTTTCAAAATAAAAAAAGCATTAAAAAATGGAGTGGTGTATAACAATAAGCATAAATAGTAGTAGTAGCAGTAACAGAGGATTTATAAAAGAGGAAAAGGAGAGTGTGAAAATGCTACCTACTCTGGCTCTACTGCAAGTCCAAAATGAAATCGAAACAGAATATTAACAAAAAACAAATCCATTAATAAACTAGAGTTGAGAAATGAAAATGATTTTTCAAAAAAAAGAACCTTATTGATATTCATTGAAAATATATTTGTACCTACATAAAAATTTGGATTGGGTTATTGAAAGGAATATTTTTTTGTTACAGGTTGCTGCTGCTGCTGTTACTGTTGCTGCATGCACATTTCACGCACACGGTGAATGGTTGAAAACAAAGAAAGAGAAAAATTGTGTTTTATGATGAGCGCACTTATCATTTGCTCCTTAAAAGGTGGCAGTCATCATAATAGTCATATATGTGTATGTAATATTTAATAACGAATTCCTACAATATAATATATAGGTTTTTAGATGGGAGTGAATATATATAAAAAACACTCTTATAGTAATCTAATACAGAGGAGAATAATTTTTGTTTTATATAGAAAAATCCATTTTATTCCTATTTAGCAAAAAAAAAATTAAAGTGAAAGATTATAAAGGCATACTATAATACGAGGAGGACATAAAAGAAAAAGGATATAGAATTATTAATTTTTTCTAAAAGGCTATCTTGCTGATTTTCCTTTCTGCTGCTGCTGCTGTATGTACAGGATCAATAACAATAATACTTCAATAATATATACATATAATGCAAAATATTTTTTTGATATTGATTGCATTGTATGTATATATTATTGTCATTCATTACCATTCACAAGAACAACATGATATAAAAAAATAAGTATAATATATACACACGGGAGCAAAAGAGCACACATCATATCCTCAAGACTCATGAAGAAAGACACACAATCATGATCAAATTACTCCCATTTTTATTGTGCCTTGTGATCTCACCACTGATTCGCTATCATGACAATCATCAGCAGCAGCAACATAGCATCATACTCATCTCATCATCATCATACTACGTATCAATCGCTCTTCTTCTTCTTCTTGTTTTAATCATTCATGAGACAAAAAGAGAGAAAGAGATGCTTTTTTTGATGGGAGATGTTCTGCGAGTTGGCTTATCATATTTTTTTTAAATTCTGCTTCATCGCCCCAACACTAAACTCTCTCTCTCTCTTCTTATGCATGTACATACATACATAATATTTTTTATTATACATCTTTGTTTTCTTTTTGCATCTCTATATAATATTATGCACCTGTTCATTTATCAAACAAACGATATCTCATGTTTCCCTTTTTATCTCATCTTTTTTTTCTCTCTCTGTTGCTTCTCCTTTTTCATTTTCAAACTAGTTTGATTTTTTGATAGCTTGCATTTTGATTGTCTCTCATAACCCATTCAGCAGTTAGTAGTAGTAGTTTTTTTCGCTTTTCCTATACCCTTTTTTGATTGTTTTTATTCCTTACACGATTTTTGCAATTTTAATTACAAAAAAAAATATAAAAATAAAAGATAAATTGTACACATTTTATATATATGTTCTTTTTTTTAGATCATTTTTTTAATATTGATGATTTTGAACTGTAACAATCAAACAACGACAGTCAGTCAGTCTGATTGACTGTGGCAACAGTTTTTCATTTTTGCTAATCAATGATCTGGTTGTAATGGCGGCAGCGGCGTCGGCAGCAGCAGTAGTAATAGTAACTGCGGCAGTATAAAAACCGTTTTCTGTTTCATATTCATGTATATTATATCCCTATATATTCAAAACTAACCACCACCACCATCACCGCGCCAGATCAGATCATCAACATCATTATTGTAAAGGAGCACCCAACCTTGCAATAAAATAATAAATTGGTTTACTCTCGTGGGTGCTCTGGTGTTGATCGATTTTGATAAGTTGACAGTGATGATGATGGTGTGGTGGTGGCCGAAAGGTTACTCTTATTATTATTCTCCTCTTTTTTTTACTGTTTCTTATTTTGCCGGTCTCATTTTCTTACAATATATATTTTTCCTTCTCAAAATGTGTTGTGTATATATGTATTATGTATGGATGTATATATATACTTACATGCAAAACATTCAGTCATACATCCTGGTACAAACACGATGATGTGAAATTATTATTGTTGTGACTTTTTGATTTTGATTTGCTTTTTTATAGTAACAATAAAATTGTAACAAGAATTGATTCTGATTTTGAGTTGTCGGCCCCTCCTGGTCACTACTGATCACACCACAAAACCGCCACACCAGTGATCAACACGCAAATAGTATTTATAATCTATACCAAGGCATAAAAAACAGGAGAAAATTACAATTTTTGATTAATACCTTTTTTAACGTAAACTTCACAAGATACTTTTTTTAAACATTGTATATACACCCCCTTAAAAAAATTCTTTAAAAAATTACTTTTTTAAACATTGTATATACACCCCTTTAAAAAAATTCTTTAAAAAATATTTTTTTTAAATCATCTTTTTTATTATGTCTCATCGTCTTCTTTTTCTTCTTCAAGTCTTCTTTCGTTTACATTTTGTTTGTGTGAAACAATTTAAGATGATACCCTGATAAGCAAGCAGAACACAAAGCACCCTTGGGGGTTGGTTTGGTTTGTCTTTTGCGATTCATCAAACTCAACATGAGCCATGAGTCTCTCTCTCTGGTATTAGTAAAAGGCCAGATTCTGTACGTACTTTTGGAGAAAACAGAGAAAGAGCAAAAAGAAAATATCTATATGTTCTGCTTGTATAATTTTTTTGTAAACCAAAATGTTAGCCAGTAAATCGGTGGGCTGGGCTTCTCATTTATTATAATAGCAATGTACTTAATACAAAAGTACAGTGTCGTTTCCCTATCTACACACACACCACCACATTTTTTTTGGTTCTCTGATAACTTTTTGCGATTAATACTCATCTCTTCGTAGGGAAAAAAGTAGCATGAGGTAATGTATATGCACTTACCAATGAGCTTCCACGCAGCCATACTTCATAAACAAGAAAAAGTGTACCTATATATACACAGCATAATATTATATACTTAGTAGAAGAAAAGGTAACCTTATAACATATTTTGAGTAATAATATGATTATAAATTATTTGTAAGCCCATTGTTATACATAATATTTCATATTTTTTTGCATACATACATATATTCAACATTATCATATTACGTTATTAATAATAACAACAACAACGGCACAAGCAGCACAGAAGAGGCAAAGGCCAGGCTTCTTGATCATCATCATGATATAGAAATATTATGTATCTGCCCTCTTGTCCTTTTTTCTCTCTCTCTCAAAAAAAATAACTTTTTTTGCACAAGAAGTAATCTGAGAGCAAATAATTTACAAGCTTTGTTAAAATAAGTGTTTCCACACACTGTGTACAACAAAAGGATNACAAGAAGTAATCTGAGAGCAAATAATTTACAAGCTTTGTTAAAATAAGTGTTTCCACACACTGTGTACAACAAAAGGATACACACTGGTTTGTGTCTTGTCTTGTAGTAGTAGTACTTGTTATAGCATACATTATATTTTTACTACTACTACTACTACAACAACAATCATAATATAATACAAGCAGCTATACATCAGTGAGTAAAATGAGTACTATGATATATATTGTACAACAACAACTACTACTACTACTGCATCACATCACATCAACATCATCATAATCGTTGTAGTAGTTGTAGTAGTAGTTTGGTCGTATCAGATCAAAATAAACGATAAAATATATTTTTTTTATTCTTTTGTGTCTGTGTCTGTGTGTGTGTGTTACATTCATACACTTCTTCTTCTTCAAAAAAAATTATGTTCTTCATCATGATCATGATGATCATCATATCATTACATTATAATGTATTATGAGCAAGTACAGCTCCAAGCTGAGCTATGTGCTCTGAATTTTTGAGTAGCTCTTTCCGAGAATTTTCTGATTCTTTCTGATGAAAACAAAATAGATATATACGCACGTACGTACCTTTTATACAAAATTCATAGTCAAAAGTAATCTATAACAATCTACATAAAGTCCTCTTTCTGTGGAAAAAAAGGGATGGAGAAGCAGAAAACAAAAAAAATAACATTTTATTTTAGATGGATGGTTTTTGGCCACATGCATTTACGCATGATGAATATATAATATTATTATGATGAGGATGACCCTATAATAATATTACATACATTTGTGCTCTGAATTTTTGAGTAGCTCTTTCCGAGAATTTTCTGATTCTTTCTGATGAAAACAAAATAGATATATACGCACGTACGTACCTTTTATACAAAAGTCATACTCAAAAGTAATCTATAACAATCTACATAAAGTCCTCTTTCTGTGGAAAAAAGGGATGGAGAAGCAGAAAACAAAAAAAAAAACATTTTATTTTAGATGGATGGTTTTTGGCCACATGCATTTACGCATGGTGAATATATAATATTATTATGATGAGGATGACCCTATAATAATAGTACATACATAGCAAAAAAAATAATAATAATAATGAATTTGGAAAGAGAAAAATTGATAAAAAAGACATATTACTTTATTTAGGTATATTGTTCATGGGACAGTGCACACCTTCACAAGAAGAAAAAAGAACATCATCATCATTCACCATTAAAATTACATTTTTTTCTCTCCTGTCTCTCCATCTTTCTCACTGTCTTTTAAGAAAAATAAGATGTATGTGCATAGTCACCTATATGCTTGTTTTCCTAGATGAGCAATAATGCAATGATTAAGTGGATCATTGAAAAAAAAAATACGTCCGAGTATATAAAAAAATATGGAGAGAAGAGAAGATTTTTTACGCATGTGCAAGCATACTGGTAAAAAGTCAGCAAAGGAAAGGTACTTACGACAAAGATGGAGAAGCAGAGCTTTATATATTTAAAAAAAATGAATAAATACGATGTGATTGCTATTACCGATAAATATATATATTTAAAAAAAGAAGTAAAGCAGGTGAGGTGATGTCCAAGTCTTACTAAAAAAAGTCTTTCTTTGTAAGATTGTTTGAGAGAAATATAGGTACATTGATGCATAGAATGTCTTGTTTAAAAAAGAAGGTGGAATGGAATGATTCAAAGAATAAGAGGAGATGAGCAAATGTTCCATGTATGTTGACGTAAAGAGGAGCATGGTAAAAAGAAAGAAAGGAAGGTTGGGTGAGATTATCAGAAGAAGAAGAAGAAGAGAGAAGTGGAAAATAACAGAATATTTTTTGTTGGGGGTTTTTTGATTGATTTTGTGGTGACAGGGGTTGGCAGAACCATGAATCAAGTTGTACTCAACTCTCAAGTGTCACCCTCGAACTGGGACTATATCCCATGAAAAAACTTCTACAATAATAATACGTTTAATAGGTTTATATAAAGTATTTTAAAGTTTTGTGATTGTGACCATCACCAGCATCATTATTTGCTGTTATCATTGTTATTATTATTATTATTATCCAAGTTATGTAGATATACATATTAGAGAGCATTTTATAATCTTTTCCTCGGAAGAATAAATAATAATAATAATAATAATAAAGGGCATTAGCCATTATAATTATTATAAATACGTATATTTTTTTTATATATATATGTAATATGTCCACGGTTTTTTTCAAGCTTTACAAAATAAAAATGATAATACCTAGCAATTTACTCTATATATTTTTTCCCTCCTCCACCATGTCTGCAATCTTCATGTCTGCATGTAGTAGGTATATATCATGTTATCATATTCATAAGTTGTAAGAAAAAGCTTAGAAGAGAAAAAAGTGGTTTTTGTTTTATCAGGAAATCAGATCTAAATCTGTTCAAGAATTACACAGTATAAAAAAATATGTACATTTATACGCAACAATAACAATAATAATAACAATAATAATAATCATTTTGTGGTTTAAGAAGAAAGAGAGAGAGAGAGTTTTAGATTTTTTGTTGCGCTGCTCATCCTTGTTTGCACAAAAGCATGATAACAAATATAATAATAAGTATTTATTAAAGTGACTTTTTTTCTGCTAGTTATTAAAGAGGAAAAAACACACAAATACAGTTTTTTTTGCTAAATATTTAAATATATGGCTATCTATCAAAAAATGTTTTTGGAAAATAACATGCATTTTAATTTTTTTTATGCCAGTTTTAATAATTGACATATTTTTTATGGGATCTAATCCAACTTCAATATATATGTATGTATTTTAAATGTAGGGAAAAAACTTACCGTGATGATGATGATGATGAAATGTGTGAGGTTGTTATTGTTGTTGTCTCTTCTTCTTCTTATGCATGTTGCATGTCACCCCATACATTTTGGCAAATTCGGAAAAATATTGGCGTTCAA